>OX442363.1:16685205-16870205 GCA_949357725.1 Hyperoplus immaculatus | reverse complement strand
AATATTCAGATTTGCGGATCTACAAACTAAAATTTTAAACACTGTTTTCTTGAAACATTTGAGAAAGATTTTGAAAAAAAAAAGACAGACACCATAGACAGAGGGGATATCAAGCGTGGATAACTTACCCAGTGACCCTCTTGCAAAGGCCATCCTCAGAGCTGAGGCCAGACTTCTGCTCATCTGTTGGTAGAAGATGGAGTCCGGGCAGGGACAGGCGGTACCCACGGCGCCTGGCCAACTGCGCTGAGGCCTGGGGAACCCCACCAGGAAGATGGGTAGGGTGAAGAGGGGCAGCAGAGGGGCAGAGAGCAGGGCGGAAATGGTTACCACCGCTAACAGCAGTGGGCACATGGAGGCGTTCAGAGCCAAGAGAGTTCCAGCCGACTGCCGGCGCTGCTTCTTCTCGGTCCAAGACGTCACCAGCACGGTCAGGGTGAACTTGAGCTTTGCGAGGAACTGGGTCAGTCTGTCAAAGAGGAGGCCAACCTAAATCAGAAACAAGCAGATAAAACATTAAGAGCCCTCACCTACTGAGGCACCATCAGGTCTTATCAGTATGTGTGACATACGGTATGTAAAAGTGACTTGTGTGCTTCATTTACTTTTTAAAAATGTTACTTAATGTAGTTTTGGTCATGTTTTTTTTTTAACGTTATTTTTTGGGCATTTTTTTGCTTTATTAGACAGATTGGGGAGACTGTTGAAATGGGGCAAAGAGGAGAGGACATGCAAAGAACTGACCCGGGCAGGATTCGAACCCGGGTCCGCTGCGGGGCCTTGGCCCGGGGGGGACGCCCTATCAACTGAGCTATGGGCGCCCCTAACATTTCGGATTTAATACAGGCAAACCAAACCATATATTTTACTGCAATATTATCAAGATACACTAATCTCAGCCACAAATTCTATCTCTACAAGAAAAGAAAAGCACAAGTTTTACTGACACTGTCCGAGAGGGATTCATTTATTAACTATGTGTTTACTATTGAGGTTGTAGTGTGTAGTGGTGATGACCTGGACTAAATGGTACTAAGACTTGTTTTGAATGGTTTTCCTCAATGCGGATAACACATAAAAAGCAGAAGAATATAATCTGAATTTAAAATAAGGAAGAAAATGTATCACCAGAAGAAGTTGAACTCCCGTGCCGAGGTTGTCCCACCCTGGCAGCATGTTGTTTCCAGCTGCAATCCGCACTAAGACCACCACCACCATTTGCATCAGAGCATCCTCAGAACTCTGCCACACCTGCACCGCAACGAAGAGCAACCATTGCGCTGAGCACGACATGCATAAAAATCCATTAAACATAATGGGATGAATCTCAGCTCATATTAAGAAAAAAAAACAAGAAAATTGTTGTGTTTCATTTTATTTTAAACAATGATCTATGATTCGATTTGAATTGGTTAAATTAAGAATCGGCCAGGAGTAACATTAAAAAAGGTCTTCTCTATAATAATTATTATCTGCCTGTTATGTACACTTTTATACTTAGAATTGATAGAATAATGAGTGTAAGCATACCACTCTAAAGGCTCGCGTGAATCCCACACAAAGGGAAATTCTGTGGAGCAGCTGCAGAGATTTGTCCATTGACAGAAAAGCAATCATTGCAAATGGAGAAACTGTGAAGTAAAACAGTAAACACAGGTTTAAAAGATGTCCATTTGGAGTTGTTTTTAACAACTGAGAGAGAAGTTAAGATTTGAAAACATGAGGTGGCATCAGCGTTTCTGGAGAATGCTTGTTGTCAAAATCAGTGAACTCACAAGTGTTAATACACAGCTTTCTGTAAAGGGGCATGTTGCAAGCCTTGCAAACCTTTGTTTGTTGATGTGCATGTTTGTGTTTACAGAGCCTAGGCTGTGTATTAACAACAGACTTATTTTCAATGTGCACACAGCTAGCGGATCGTGATTAAGACAAAATTAAGATTGTGATTTTGACAATAAGCGATTTTAACAACAAGCTTTCTCCAGAATCGCTGACTCCACCTTTAAAATACACACTATTACAGTCTCACCAAGATAAAGAAGGACTCTTCTGATTGCTGCGGCAACGTATAATCCTCTGTTCCTCTGCTTAAAGGTCTGCACACTGGACATGCCTTTAGGGTACAGAGGATTGAGGAACACCCCTCCAAATACATAGGCCCCCTGGATCTCTCGGAGAGCCCAGCAGAAGCAGAACAGTACGAGGAGGAGGTAGCTGACAGAGGCTTGGGGTCCTGTAACCAAACTCTGGGACTGAAATGACCCGAGGAAGTGATGCAACAGTCCCGCTTCCACCATGGCCACCAGTGGAAGGCTTAAGTACAGCAGCAGCTCCCTGCAACCCAGATTCCAGCCAAAGGAACTGGGAGGAGGAGACACCCCTCTGCAAAATCCACGGTCTGCATAGGCTGCCCCGGGACCTCTGCAAAGCGCACTAACCTGGCTGAGGTCCAGGCTCAGCAGAAATCCCGTAGAGATGGAGAAGAGAATCACACCCAGTGTTGAGGGGATGAAGTAATTACACACAGCCACTCCGGCGGATCCACCAAACATCAACAGCAGCCTGTGGGACGGCGTTCACACAAAAACACAGGGCTGATGTTGTACAGGCAACTGTCACATTTGTCACATCAATGGCTCTATTATAATCTAAAGACTGGCCTTCCCCCAAACATTACTAGGAAGTGAATGAACAAAAACTGTGTTTTGCTTAAATTTCTGCTGTAATAATCACCAAATCGGCTGTCTGTCTGGCTATTTTAGTGTGTGTGTTGAAGCAATGAATAGACATGGCATCTAATAAAATACTATGTTTAAAAGCAGAGCTCAAATACGGGGTAGAATGATTAACATAAATAAACTTTACATAGTATGTGTGATCTAGTGTTACAATAACTAGAACCTCAAAAAACAAATACAAATGGATGACTATGGTATATCTTACTTGCACAGACACATGCAGGATACTAGATATATGAAATGACAAATGCAACCTGGCCCTAAGTTCCGAATCGCATACTCTTTCTTTTGTGACCTACTAAATCTTTTTTCTACCATACTATACTAAATAGTAAAAAGTATGCGATTCGGAACGCAGGGATAGCCTTCATTTGAGCCAGAGTAAACTGAACACATAGGAGGGATCCACTGATGTTATTCGCAAACATGATGTTGTTGTTTATGTGCTTTCAAAGTATGTTTAAAAATATGTTACTAATAAAAATACTTTGATTAACACCAGTGTAAATCTACTGATGAAAGCTACGGGTGAAGGATGTACTTCCAATTTGTACCTGAGGTTGCTGGACATGGGCGAGCCTCCTAAGCCAAACACAAGAGCCTGCTCCATTCCCCAGAGGAGCAGGGCATCCAGTGGGGGAAGGATACCCAGCGCCCACAGCAGAGGTAGGAAGAGGAACATCACATGGAGAACCTGGCTGGCCAGCTGGAGCTCAGGGACTGGGCTTGAGAACCTAAATCAGAGCAAGACACAGATATATTTACAGAAGAATTGTGAAACACAGTGGCATTCCTCAAAGAGGGCTTCTCAATTCATCAGTCGACGGTGTTGCTGTTGCTCACCTGTCAGCCAAGTCCACAGCAATGAAAATAAAAATGTATAGGGGCCGGGTGAGTGGAGTGATCTCATAAGTGTCCTGTGCCTGGAAAGTGGCCGTCTCTGTGGCTGTATTTACGATGAGGGAATACTCAGCAATACACAGCGTCACCCAACTCAAGACAAAAACAACCAGAGATATGCCAATGCTGCCGTAGAGGGCAGTCAGTCTGCCCAGGAACACGTACCATGTCCCAAAGCCACACAGCACCCCGGCCAGCACCGTATGCAGCACCACATTCAGCCCAAACCTCTTCCCGGGGGCAATGAATCGGACCGTCTCTGGGCTCACGCAATGGGTGAATTCCACTTCCTCCTCATCGACCAAGATGTTGGGAGGACCGAGCCTCTCCACTGTGCCATTTCTCTGAGCCGCATACAACGCCAGGGCCTGGACACCAGCTGCAGCCCCGAACATTAGCATACCAGCAAGCACTGTCGCGTGGAGCTCCTGGAGCAGCTGCAGCTGGCAAAGCAGAGTGGCAATGCCCCCAAAAAGCCATGGTGTCAAGAACAGCAACACCTGGTTGACGTAGACATACGGCGGAGCACAGTAGCCCAACTTGAAGCGTGGACCCCCCAACACCGTCTGTGGGAAGCGCTTCCAGAAGAACTCCTGCTTGTACTCATTAAGAAGGGGCACATCTGGCCCCATTCTGACCATTCCCAAACGGGTGGCAGGTCATCTCCACACAGCTGAAGGAGGCTTTCCATTCATCGTCCCATACACGATGAAGCTGTCTGCAACAAAGCACACCTTCAGTTAGGCAATATGAAGGATAAATAATTACAAAAAAAACTAGAGATGCACTTACTACACACCACTTATAATACATATTTTAAAAGTGCAACATACTGTCAAAGTATATCTACTGCCTGTATCTTTTTTGGAAACGCATAACAACTTCTCATAAGCCAGAAGTCACACTTACAGCGTACAGCTTTCAATCTATAAAAAATAATATATAAATGGTCTACTGCAAACAGGGATTGAAGTGAATAATCACTAAGATAATGACACTTGTTGTTTGGCCATTGTAATTTTTCTCTACAAAATAACAATTGTTAAAGCCAACAAAAGAGGCATGTCTGATAAACCGTACTCTCTTTATCAATCTGATAACATAACGTTATCAGAGCATCCCTGAAACAGTGAGTGTATTCTGACATGTTGAAATTGTAGTTGGGAATTATACAGTTAGTCTTTATTAGAAGAGGATGTTTTGATAACAGGTCTCGAATATCTTTCGGTTAATAACGTTTAGCACAAAATAAGATACAGGGCACGCGCAACAGCTGCCGAGTTGCCATGAAACCATCATAGAAGAAGCAGCTCGTGGATGCGCTAACTAACATGTTAAAGATACTGACGGTGACCCGAGAATTCCGAGTCACATCTCATATAAACAAACCTGGTAACTTCCGAAAAGTATAAATGTTTTCTGGACCTCTCTGCGACAGTTATTATGTTTATTTTGTGTCTTTACCTTAGCTAGCTATGTTACTGCTAGCTAGCCAGTATTTTCAGCTCGACCGTCCGTTAGCTTGCTATTACCAACAGGTAAATAATAGTAGGTTGGCCAAACTTACCGTTAACAGCAGAGTAGCCACCTGAAGGTAGGCTTTGTGTAGTGTTTGATGATGTAGATAGTTGTAAGAGGAAAGAGGCTAAAATCTCCAGCTTTAACATTGGCTGCGAGCTAACCGCTTGACAGCCAAGCAACATCGGCATTATACAGACAGATTGTAACCAATAGCAGTGGAGACAAGAGGAGAGCGCGACCCGTGATTGGCTTATAATACATAAACCCCGCCCCTTCAACAACCACACGTTATTAATACATAAACAAGTCTTGTGCCTTTGGATAAATAGCAAATTGTCAGATTTTAGGTTGAACCTACCTGGATTTTCTTTTCATTAATTTCAACCCATTAAGGTTAAGCGAATGACCAGCCATCAGCAAATGACATCAAAGCAGTGTTACTGATATGACGTTTTCTGCACTAATTCATGTTAATAATATTCAAATGCATAGATACCACACACACAAGAAATAATTAAAAGACGAAAAATTAAGTCTTTCTCTGTATTTACAGTTAACAGCAGATGTATGTAGGTGAGGACCGAGCGCGGCGCTCTGCTATGCACTGAACTACCCGCCATTAGCCTACCGTTTGAAATGCAGATACATTAAAAATAAATAAAAAATCCAGGTTGTTTTCCACTGAACAATGACCATCTCTCTTTGCATTAATAAATTAACAAATCCTTGAGATGTGTCAATTGATGAATTGACACATCTCAAGGATTTGTTAATCCTCCTTTGTCTGAATATTTTTCAACCTGTCACTTGCCAATATCTTTAAATCCTGGGTCTAATGCTGTTTATTTGACCCCATACATTGACACAGGATTAGAGATATTAGTTTTACATTCCAAATCCATGTTATTTTGTTCTCAATACAAAAAGAGCAATTCCTACAAGTATAATTTTATTTTAATATAATGAAAGTGATTTTGGCCCAGTGTCTGCCTTTCCAAAATGTTGATTTACCTAGTGAGAAGCAGGGCAAAAAGGAGGATCATGAAGTGATCAACTAAAAAGACCACAATATCAACACAAAGAAAGATAATAATCTGGAGCCAACAAGATTAAATTGCTGTTTTTGTTGTTGTGATTCTTCTTTTGGGATGAGGGTCGGCAGGATGTTGTGTTTCCTTGTCATCTTGAAAAAGCAATTTCTGCTAGGACACAATAAACAAAAAAAAAGCCCATTGTCAGTTGCAACAACATGTATTGCACCCTGTAATCCTCCCATAGCAACACTGGTTAAAATAATTTCTCTATGTTTGTTATGGCTGCCTGATGAAGCATATCAAGTTGAATTTAGACTTGAGTCATTAATGGGGAAACAAATGCAAATATCGTAAAAGATAAAACAAAATTGGCCACAATCTACAAAAAGCAGACCAATGCTCTTAAAATTGATTCCCATTAAATTTAAAAGAAAGTAGGTATTTGTCTGTTGGGTTGTGGTTGTTATTACCTTGTTTTTGCCATTTTAACCACACACCACCCTTTGTGTGATTGCAATAATTTGATAAATCACACCCAAGTCCAGAAATGAATAGCATTTAAGATTTAATGCCTCTGTGAGCCTTGCTCTCACCCAAAATGTCTGCGCAAAATAAAAGCATTTTCCTTTTCATTCTAATTGTCACTCTTACTACATTCTTTTATCTGTATTTTCCCAATTCGCTTTCTTCATTCGCTCTTTATTCTAGGGGGCCTCACAGGAAACAAATTACAGGGAAATGACAAGAATCAACAATAACTCAATGACAGATTTCAAGAGAAGCAATATGTCAAGATTGTTTTTGAATTGGGATGTATTTGTGTGGGTGAAAAACGAGCTCTGGACATAATATGAATCTTTTAAAAAACAAAATAATTCCTACATCTTGATAATGACCTGCAGTTGGTTTCCATTTTTTTTATATAATAGCAATTCCAAGTCGAGTGGGTTTGCTGGTGTAAATGTAACCTTCACTGAGTCACTTGTGAAGTTAATACAAGCTGGTAAATGTGAAATGCATGTGGAGTTTAATGCTGTTCATCCATAACACATACTGCGCATAATGCTTCGATAAGCAATCGCACAAGATGCAGCATTATCTTCGGCATCACACATCAATCAACGTCCTGCTCCCCTCTCACCTCACCCACAGCCTCAACCAACACTAGAACCGGAGCAGATAGCAGTGAAAACATGGTCCATTCAGCAATTATTCACAGAGTCTTGGACTAATGGGGCTGCGGATGCACAGACACAGCAAATGTAGGGAGTTAGTGGACCAGCAGTAATGGCTCCATACAGAGCATGTGTTTTTCTGTGTGTGTGTTTGTGTGTGTGTGTGTGTGTGGGGATGGGGGAAAGAACATCATCTATAACTGATTCACAACAAGCACAAACATGTCTAATTATGAATCCAGACCAACTCACTTTCCGCCTTCCACTCGCCCTCTCTCTTTCTCCCCCTGCGCACGAGCCAGGCTCCATATCAGGCAGATGAAAACATAACCTGTCACATTCCATCCCATTAAACCAGCTACAAACCATGTGGTCTACTCACACTGAGGAGTGAAGAGAGGGAGAGAGATAGGCAGAGAGCAGTGCATCTGGGTTCACTCAGAGCAGATGAATTATTCACAATCTTTATGCAAATGTCATTTTAATGTTAAAAATACTGACAGATATGCAAAGAGAGACGTAGCTACTGTATGAAGTGCAGTGCTAACTAGAAGCTTACACAACACATAAATAACCATTGCATTAAAAACAGTTCTATCTCTACCATATCCATGCTGCACATACTGTACACAGTACATATGAAATGTTTAATTATCCTTTGCAATACTTAATGTATTAGAGAGCTCTAGCTGAGCCCCCCAAATCTGTGAATTAGAGTGTTGTTTAATGTGAGTTCATCAGCTGACATTTGACGGTAGGCAGAGCAAGGTAATGCCAGGGCACTCACTTGCACAGTCATTAGCCCTGCTTAATGCTGGGAATTAACACAAATTAAGTGAAGTTAAGTACATGCATTAGAGGAGCTTTTTCTGTGAGAGGTTTTCATTTTTGCTGCCTAAAATCTGGATGTTGCCTCACATGCCTAAACAGCAAAGGCAGCACAGGCCTGAACACAGAACTCAACCATACACAGGCATCTGCCTCCTACTGATACATTACTACCTTCAGTGCAGGTGGTAAATTAATTGATGCCTGATTAAGCTGTGTCATAATGGGGGAGTTTATGGAGCTCTAAGGACACCTAGTGGTCACATAAACACCACTGATCCGTAAAGACCGACGCTCATGTTGGTGATAGAAATATTAAAAGAAAATGATGCTTCTTTTGTCTTTAGTGGATTCAAAGTTATGTTATTTGGAAAATGTGGAAAATAAAATCTTTGCTTTTGCTGATGTGATTTTTTTAAGGAATAAATCTTATTAAAAAGTACAGGTTTCATGTTAAACACAATATTAGTTAAATTGTAGGCGGCCTGCACTGGGACAGTAATAAAAGCTTTCTTTCCCGAGCTAAATAACATGTATGGTTGTATGGATGGGAATGGCTGTCCTATTTAAATCTTCTCACATTGAGGTTTTAATGGTACAATTATTTGTTTAGACATGCCAGAATTAAAAGGTTTTAGATAACATAGCACAGGCTGTATCCTCCACATTTAAGGCTCAGACTGCTGTTTTTGTTAACTACAGGACCGCTAAATTGACAGGAAGACAGGGGGGTTTATAATCTAAAGCTCAGTGGAAACGAACATCATGAATATCAAGGGGAGTAGGTTCATTTCCCCAAGATTTGCCTATTACTGCGGTGGGCTTTTTCGAAAAGAGGCTAACATGATGAAACCGAAATCCATTTGGACTTCATTCAAGATTATGTCTTTATCTGAGTGACTGCAGATTATTGTCCATTGAGAGGTGTGCTAAAGCTGGATTATCCACTTGTTGGGGGATGCATTTGACCCAATGGACGCAGCATGCCACTCTCACACGCCCTTACATCTGTGGGTGTTTTTTCGCTTGTTTGAGTCCAAGAATGGGATAGCAGTAGAAATGACACCAAAACCTCTCATCCTCAGATTACCATGGTTAGTGATCCACATATGTAGATGGGAAATAAGGTCACAGTCATTATGAATGCATTCGAAAGGGATGAACTACCATCAACCTTCAAGTACTCAAATATTTCTTTAATACAAAACATGTTCTAATCTTAACTAAAGATTAAAATATGTGATAATGTGATTTATTGATTCGTAAACATCAAAAAACAGGAAGTAATTTGCGAAAAACAAAAGGCAACTGCATTGCCCTATTTCCTGACTTTTTCCTCATTAAATGTATGTATGAAATTAATGTAGCCCCTCAAATACAAAAAGGCACACTTACAAAAAAACCACCTTCAAGATATGTCCTAAAATTCTATGATATATGACCACACCACAGTCATGGCTGCCCTATGTGTTCACCTTATGATTGTGTACTGGTTGATGAGTATCGGTGTATGATCCATCTCTTCTGCCTGCTACATGGGTGGAGGTTTGCCACTATTTGTAAATCTGGGACAAAAGAACAAAGAAGACAGTCAACTGGCAGTGTACTATGTTTAAACAGATCCCTTCACATTTTAAAAGAAGCAGAATTATATCTCTTGGTATGTTGGATTTACCGACCTGCTGTCTTGCTCCTGGTTGGGATACGTGATGGTGAATCTGTTCGCATCATGAAGAAGAACTGTGGCTGGCAGGTTGTTTCTCGTTCTTCGAATGTGTCTTAAGGCAATGTCAGTTTGGGCACTTCGAGCTGTAATAATGGGCTTGTTCTTCTTTTCTGAATTGGGAATTAACACAAGGGGATCGGTTAGATCACCGCCATACCAGTGGTCAACTTAGTGAACAGCTTTCTCGTATATCTAAAAAGTTAATCCCTAATGTTTGTTTAGCGAAGATCGATGGCCCACGTTAAGAACAACCACATTTATCAAGTTACTATTGACCATTGCGAAGAGAAACGTAACACTCACGCTTGTATGAGTAATGACATTGGGCTTCGTCCACGTTACTTGGAAGGATATCGTGCCCAAGCATACAGTTGTGTAGTCCTCCACTAATACTCATTCCTCTTAGAGGGGTATTTCGAGGCATAAGAGGTCGCAGTCCGAGTAGGTTTATTTCAGTGGTAGGAAGAGAAGCTCCAGGGCATTGGGAGCATAGCTTTAAGAGAAAAAATAAAAAGGGAGCATGGGGTTGTTAGAAGAAATACTTCAGGAGAAGATTACAATGAAAAAAATAAGCAAATATTCAAATAATGTGTAAGAAATATCTCTTCAGTGCCTCAAGGGTCAACACGACCTCCTAACCCTGCAACAGTTTCCTTTTTCTTAACCTTCCCATGGCTTCTACTGACACTGTAGTGAATTCACTACAATCACATACTTGACAGGGGCTTGGTCATTTGAATGCTTGTTGTTCCATATACATAAGCAACTTGTAAGGGAATAGTAATTACCACTCATCAATAACAATGTTCAAATACAAACAATGCCAGACGCAAGTTCAGAATAATAACTGCGATGACAATTATGAAAGTCATTAGTGGGAGGTTTGTAATTGTGTTTTTAATGAGAAAACCCAGGATCTGTGCTCGGTCATTTCCACATCTACGATTAATAAGCAGAGGGGGTCGTGTTGACCTGGCTAATAGGGGGTAAATCCACTGGTGCATTATCGGCCGGGCACATTTCATCTAATCAGCAGGATGATGCCAGTAGCCTTTAGGCTGCTTTAAATTCAGAGCTGCAGGAGAATTATTGCCCCGGTCTCTCAGTACATGAACATCCAACCATTTAGATCAAGTGTTTGATCCAGGCTTTTCCCATTTTTTTTGGCGGCTGCGGTTCAGTTGTTGTAATTTTGTCTTTCAGTTGGACTATATTTTGCATGATGAGGCCCATTAAGATCTTTTACACAAACAAGGTATTTGTCATTCAGTTTCTTACTGAAATACATACAAGATTCCTTTATTTTCCTAAGTAAAACATCTTGAAGTGTTAAATTGCTTTAGCTAGAATATTTTAGGAAACACTTTTTATGTCTCAACCATAAGTTCTAAATGTTATTCCACACTGCCACAATAGAATCATGGGGCATAAATGCTAGAGCCTTATTAGAGTATGTGTGAGTGTTTCTGTTTCAGTTGTGTTGCAATTCTCACTGATGGATCAGCACTGAGGAGTTCCGCCCTGGTCCTTTCCTCCAGGGACACCATCACTCCATCCAGCACCTGCAGCCGGGTCAAACGGAGCATTACCGCTGGTCTGTGGAGAGAATTTTTGGCCACCTGCAAGAGAATAAGAAAGCACAGCTTTTACCAATGTCTTCGTAATGATTTATACTGACCCTAAGTATCATAGAGCAATCTGACTGTGGAGCCTGAGCGAATCCGGGGCAGAGACATCTGGGATAAACATGATGCTTTGTGGGTCCCAATGTAGTTATTATGTTTAAAGTTTTGCAGTGACCCAGCTGAAGCAGCACATAGCGCCATTCCCAGCTGAGGGCACATTTTGGACAGGGTTCAGATTCAAGACTTAGAACTTCATGTTTCTATAGGACACTGCTGCTGTGAATAAGTTAAGTGATTTCATGCCAATGGATGTCCAATGGAGAGGAGGAGACAGACTTTGGCAAGGAGAACATGGGTGAGGTAAGGATCTCATGATGTCAACAGCAGGAGGCATTGTCTCCAGGGTGGCTGTTGGCCTCTACCCCCTGGCAGGATAAACCTCTCCTCTGGGAAGAGAACGGGGGATGGGGCATAGCACTACCACAGCTGGGCATAGCTCTATCGACGATAGGGAGGCCCTGGGCTCCAGGCTCTGCTCAGGCCTGATCTATGAGCTCCAGATGGGTGATGTAACGGGGCCAATAGCGCCCTGCCATTTGGTCATCGGATTTGTTCTTGATGCCGGCCAGTTTGAGGCACAGCAGATGGCACATCATGTAATCGCTTAATTTGGAACTACGGAGTTACACCGGGATAGTGTTTTGGATTGTGCAAGTCAGAAATCTAGCCTGTGAGTGCACTTTTGATGATTTGTCTGACAGTGAAAATGTCCGAAGTGTCCTGTGACTGACAAGTGAGTAGATCCACATCACTTGGCAAAACTATAAGAAAAACATAGGCCTACCTGGATAATATTATTTCCAAGTTGTTTAAATGCACAAAACACTTCTTATACTCACCGGATTGCCAACAAGAGAGAGCTCTGACAGCGAAGGTAGGACTTCTAGTTTGTCAAGCTCTGTGATTTCCTACAAAAAGCAAAGAAACAAAGAACGTTCACTTCCTCCTGGTTGTGGCATACTGTGGGTTAAAAATGGAGACACATGCATGAGGGCTGAACCTTTCATAATTTCTGTGGATGGAAGAAGCTGATGGGAGAGATTACATGTGTGACCTCTTATTAATCTCATGAGAGAGTTTGGGCACGCAACATGCAGGGCATGGAGGGGGTGGTTCTGTTATTCCCAGGTTCATGGCTGCACTTGGCTGTGATTCAAAGAGGCCCCCTACTGTGAGAGCTGTTGAGCAGGGATGATTGCTGTATTTTATGTCTTAATTGAATGCATGAAAACATTTAGGAAGTGAAGGGAATAAAGAACTGGCAACAAAAGTGCAAATCACCCACCCTGGGTGAATAAGGAGATGCAGACTGAGAAGCTGATTACACGTTGTCCTGATTGTTCAGCTCTTCCTTCATACACACAGCCATGACCTTCAATCAAAATTGATTCTCCTTAATGCTACCCCTTGCATGCCACAGTGGGGTGGTAATGACTCATGATTACTATATTTCATGTCTTACTTTGCAAATGCACGGAAAAGTAATACTCCTGCACACCAAATGAAATACATTCTTAAACATCTGATACACTTTGCGTATGAACCAATCAGTAAGATTCGGTTGCAAATCAAACCTGCACAAAAGCTTTCTGTGACCTTGGTGGTTGCCTTGGGAAATCACTGTATTATGAGTGGTTGAGGAAGCCCTATTGAAAATCTGTATATGTCGTTTTATTAAAAAAACTGAACATAAGTATTCAAAAATCCAGCATGTGAGAAGACTAATGCTGCCGGAGGAGCTACCTGCAGCTTGTTCATGCCAAGAAAGAGCTTGCGGAGCTCAGTCAAATAATCTAAATTGTTGAGCTCCCGGATCCGGTTCTCTGCTAGGTGCAGTTCTAGCAGGACCTTCTGGGCTATGAAAGAGTTATCGGCAAAGGCTTTGATCCGGTTCCTGTCTAGCACAAGCTCTCTGAGCTGGTGAAGCCCCTCCAATCCTTCCACCTGGCTGATCTCATTACCTAAGGCGAGAGAAAACAATGTCAGTGAAAACAATTATCGAAACAATGGAATATAAATGTTCTTCTTTACTCCTGCCACTCTTGTTAGATGTTGAATGACTCCCAACGCTATCTCAAGCTTCTATTTTACTTCTACTGAAAAATTAAATAAAGATCCAGCGGAAAGCAGCCCCTCTGGTGGTTAGAGCGTCCCCTAGAGGATCAATACTCATTGCAGCAGTTTGAATCAGAACCATGGTTGATTCTCTGCATGTTCCTCCCCTCTTTGCCCCATTTCAATTCTGTCTCCAGAATCTGTCTAATAAAGCGAAAAAGGCCAAAAAATAATCTTTTTATTTTGTTTTGGTATAATGTGGTCACATTTTAATTTCTTCTTACTTTCTGTAGCATTGAAATCATCCCCCCTTATCACAAGCATTCTAAGAGCTGGCATGGTATATTGGGTTGTATGTCACGGCACTGTGATCAGTGTTGATAATATCTTACATATATTATACACCTTTGGTTCAATCCTAGTTTAAAACAATTTTGATAGAATAAATGTTTTTCTATTAATGCAGTAGCAACACTTATTTCCCCACTGGCTATGGCTATGTAGGAGTAAATATTGAATATATCCTCCCAGCTCTTCATAAAAAGTAATTTTCAGAGCTGATAACCGAAATTAAAGAAGCTTTGCAGTGCTGGTCTATACAACCTAGTGTTTTTGCCTACATTTTTTTTATTAGCTTTAATCAGATGATCTCATCATTTAGCTTGGCATGCAAACCCCCAAGAGCCTGAAATATTATTATTCAGACAAACAAAGAAGACATTTGTCTGGTGTTGCCTCATCTGATTTATAATTTTTTTAATGTTTTTGTTACGTTTCGAATTTATTTTAGTTAAACTGATAGGTCCTTGTTAACATACAGTTATATTTGTTGCAAATATGGTGGTTGCAAAATAATTGGTATGTATATTTTTCTACACTCACAACTGTGTTTTGTTTCGCAATTGAGTAATATTTCTATATTAAATAAAATTAGAGTAAATTGCGCATTCTAAACAATACAAAAAGCAGCATTTTAAGTTAATATTAACATTTGTAAGGTATTTTGTTGTGTGCCCCGGGTGTAAAAGGCACTGAAATTACAGAGACAGCTTTGAAACCTTTCTAAGCAAAAGGGGAGGGAGGCGGGTTGGGGGGGAGACCAGTAAGATTGGCTTTGTGGGACAAATCATCCTGACAAAGCAAAACTCAATCAAAATTCATCAATAGCAGTTGAAAAGAAAGTCAGTCATTCTGTTCTTCAAAAGTCCCACCTCCCACCTGGCCTAAGGTCTATGGGAGACATTGCCCTCAGCGCTTGCCTTTTCACAGGCTATATGCACTGCACTTTTAACAGGCTTTGTGAGGGAAGTGTGGCACAGCAACCATACATACCTTGAAGAAAGAGTGCTTTAAGATTGGTGAGCCTGCTGAGCTGCAGATTGGCCATATTGGAGATGCCATTGTGACTCAAATGCAGTACCTCCAGGCTTCCCATCAGTGGCTCCAGACTGCCAGTGGGCCCAGTTTCCCTTAAACACAGTCACATAATGACAGTTTGCAACATCTGTGGTTAAATGAACATCTCTTTCTCCCCCCCCCGCTGCTTCGTTTAACTGGTCAGATCTCACAGGTGCAGACCACCTAACCGCAATTATTGTTTGGGCAAGACTGTCATAGCACAAGAAAAATGTGATTGGAAGATCATATCATTATTCCATTAATGTGTTGTCAATGTATAAATGTAATATATATAAACCAAGATTTAAATATTCAATGAGTTTTAGAGCTACTGTACATTAACTTTTCTATACAGTGTTGTTAAAGAAAACATAACATATTTACATTTTTTGAAATTGCAGTATCATGAAAATGTGTTTAGAAATATTTTATTATGTATGTAATAGGTTTATAGGCAAAAACTCTGACAAAATCTGATGTAAGTGTGAAGAGGGCTTTCATACATTGGGTGGTCAGTACTGCCCCCTAATGGTAACAGTCTAGAGTTGAAGTTTACCCTTTGCCTTTAGATGGGCTCTGTTGTCCGTAGCCACTGGAGTGAACTTTGCTGTACAGTATCTGTCTGTTTGTCAGATGAGCCTGAGTCTTTTGTCTGGGCAGGATGGACTCCACGTGGTTGTAGTTCAGACACAGAGCCTGTAAAAAATTTATATATTTGTCCACATCTCAGGTGCAAAGCATAGCAGGTGCATGTTGATTTTTCAAATTTTTGTAAGTTGTACTTTGATGTTGGGAAGGTAGATGAGGCCTGAGAAAGAGGTAAGGTTGTTGTGGTCTAAGTTGACGCTGCGCAAACTACAAAACAGGTCTGCCGGAGACAGATCGACCATCCTGAGGGTGGAAAAAACACGTTTTAGTCGCCCTGTATTTCAACGCCTACTTTTTCAATACAGTAAATTACCGTAATTGTGCTCATTATTGGAGGAGGTTTGCGTTTTTCTTTCAGTGTCTTTCAGGCTATTACCTAATAGAGCTAGACTGCAGGGTGAGGTAGGTGATGTCTGTGTAGTTTGAGTGGCCAAGCTTCTCTGTGACCATGTCAGGGTTAAGTCTTCCCCCAAAGATATCCTTTGCACTTTCACACTCAGTTGCCTCCTAGAAAAACAACAGAAGATACAATTATGTCACCACCACTTCAATATCTGAGAGGTTCTGGATGTTTTCTGTCGTCGGTACATACCACTGCAATGCCATCCAGAGCTTTTAGGGAGGGTAGGTGGAACACGACATAAATGCGATAGTTTTCCAGTTTCTCCAATAAAGGATTCCCATAAAGATCTAGAATGATGAGGTTTGCCAATCCCTACATGGAAAGAGGAGTACAAGTTCAGGAAACACAATGAAAAGAGTGGAAATCTAAAACCTATTGTCATTATCCCCCCTGCTTGCCTTCAAAAAGTAGATGTCTTGGGAAGTAGAAATGTGGTTGTTGCCGATGTAGAGCTCAAGAAGAGAGCGAGCTCTCTGGATGCCATGCAGGGAACTGATAAAGTTATTCTCCACTGACAGAAAAGACAGGTTTGGGAGCTGATCTAGGACAGAGGCATCCAGACTAGAAAGCTGATTCCCATCTACACTCAGTTTGTTTAGGCAACGCAGTCTTGATAGGCCTGAAGAAACAGAGCAAAGACAGACACATAAACAATGAAGAAGAACACCTATTTTTCAGGTTTATCTGAATGTGGTGTTATCTTCAAGTTCATTGTGAAGTGACAAACCAATGAGTGTGCTGATGCTGTTGTTGTTGAGGGAAAGCTCCACCAGGTTCAAGCAGCTGTCAAGACCCTCCACTTTAGAAATGTAATTTTCATTAAAGGAGGCCCAGCGCAGGTTGACTAACTTATTCAGATTGATCATTTTGGAAATCCTCTGGTTGTCAAGGTTCAGGGCAGTGATCTGGTCAAAATGGGGGGTCACATTTGCATTAAAAATACAAATTATTACAGATGTTAAACTTGTATTACAATTGCTACAGTATGGACATCATGGTATCTGGTCTATCCCTGGCCGAAGGGATAGACCCAAACATTTGCAAATAATTTTTTTAGAATTCACTCCTTTATTATAGCCCACCTTTGCAGGCCAATCAGGCTCCAGCTCTGGTTTGAGCCCCCAGTGTCCCGGAGTGAGACGACATAAGAGCTGGGCTGTTGACAGCAGGCTGAGACTGCGGGGACGGTCACTGTTGCAGCGCGAGTGAGCTAGCAGAGATGCCTGCAAGCAGAGTGTCAACAGGTCTGGGGCCGGTTTCCCGATAACGTCCTCTCTTAGCGAGCTACGAAGACTCCTACGTTATGACTTACCAAAGTTGTTTACCTCTGTATTCGTGGTTCCCGAACGGTGTCTTAGGAGAAACACTCCTTACGTCGTTCGTACACTGCTGAAATCGGTTGCTCCGAGTTCGATTATCCATTTCCTGCTCATTTCATGCGCAGCTGCATCTGTATGCTGTCTAATCAAATCTACCCGTGCATTTCTAGTGTAATATAAAGTCATAAATTAGTTTGTTGCTAAGAAGTCATCTGTGTTTTGGAACTCTTGTTTTAAGTATCTTTAAGAACACCAATCACGTTACTTGGTGGGTCAGTAATGAAACTGAAAGTAGACATAATATCGCCAATAGCCTATATAAATAAACAGACGGCCCAAACAGCGTCCAAATGAGCTAAAATCCTAAATACAATAAACAGTAACATGGCACACTTATTTTAAGGTAAGCTCTAATTGATTATTCATTAATTTTTTTGCACGTTTACATGTTTTGAGGCGGAGGATCCGACGCACTCTGCCCGGGCTCAGCTGACAGCTCTCAGCTGTCAGCTGAGCCGGTGTGGAACACAGTGCGGAGGTTCTAGTGTTAACCATGTCGAACATACTACCATAGCCTATACTAATTTAAAAAAAGATATAGAAAATATAGAAACAGCGGAGGAGATGAAGATTGTTTACAGCAATTATTTTCATCATGAATGACTGGCAGTTCCATGCGCAACAGGGATGTGACTCGTGTCCGTTTTACGCATGGTGCTTTACGGAAGGAAATGTGGGGGTTTGTATCTCTGGCGATGCCACAGCGATCGCAGGGACTTTCACTTGTGTCATTAAAATTATACATCTGACTGTATTTCATATCACAGGGACACAGCGATGACTGTATTTAATAACAAACTGATAAAAACGTTCCGACTGTAGGCTATAGTGTATCACGTATAAATTATTTTCATATTGAGGGACATCGCATCCATTCAGTTAATGCTGATTGTCAAGTCAGTTAGATGACTAAAAAGTAGGCTACTTGTTCATATAGTTTGAACGCTTTGTGAATCAGAGTTAATGGTATTCTGCTAAAATATATAATAGCCTAAGCCTACTTTAAATATACGTGATATACACTATACAGTTGGATCGTTTTGAACAGTTTGTTATTAAATACAGTCATCGCTGTGTCCGTTTGATATGAAATACAGTCAGATTTATTAGTTTAATGACACAAGCGAGAGCTGAAACATCCCTACGGTAGAGCTAAGAAGGTTCTGAGGGCGCTCCAGACCAACCTTACCAACGTATGACGTACGAAAGAGATTCGAAGCAAAGAACGTTTCGGGAAACAGGCGAAACGTTAAGTAGGAACTCTACGTAGGGGTTAAGAATGACGTAGCGTTAAGAAGGCTCTAAGAAGGCTTTGGGAAACCGGCCCCTGATTTAATTACAGTACATCCTGAAATATGCAGACAGATGTGCAGTTCACATACTGCACTAAAATAACAATAAATCCACATTTAAAAGTACAAAAGATGTCTATTTCTCACGATCCAAGAACAAATTATAGTCACATGAAATGGGCCTAGGACTGAAACTGGATCTCAGTTAAAAACATTTGTTATTTATAGATGTTACATGTTTTCCATACATGTTATGGAAACATGTATGGCCCTCATACATGAGGACCGTTAGACGGCCCAGTACGATCATTCTGACTGCTTCAGGCTGGTAAAAGGAAAATAGCTTGACTTTACACTTCTGCATTCTTTCAGCCACATTTGCAGAAACTACAGCATGTATAAGTTCTTTACCTGGTTCATTTTGGATCCGGCAGCCGTCTGAACAGCATCAGCAGCCTCATCCTCCGCTACCATCACATCGTCCAGATGTGTGAGGGCCGTTAGACGACCCAGGACGATCATTCTGACTGCTTCGGGCTGGAAAAATTAAATTAACTTGACTTTATACTTCTTCATTGTGCCTTGTATGGCATCTGATTGTATTTAATAAGACACACCCTTATCCAGGGGTTGTATCGGGTGTCTAGCTTCAGCAGAGCAGGTGTGTGTTTTCTCAGCACTGCCGTATCCTCTCTGGCCTTGGTCAAGTGGTTCCAGCGCACATCGAGCTGTTTAAGCACTCCTAAACCCTTCAGCCCTTCTAGGGTCACTAGGCAATTATAGCTAGCGTCCAAAAATTCAAGGTTGGGCTGCAATTTAGGTAAAGCAAACAAAAGAAAAAACATACCTATGCACTTAATACTGTGGTCCAAAACTCTCTGCATCATGTGCCACTCCTCTATTCTATTTCATTACATTTTACAGAAGCAGGTCACTACTAAAATGCTGCTCTTTAATGACTTTTGACACAAGTCATTAGAAACCTAGAAAGCAATAATAATATTTGATTTTACCATGTGAGAAATGTCATCCAGGTGTGTTAACTCATTGAAGCTGATGGTAAGATGCCGCAAAGCTGTGAGGCGTGAAATCTCCTTTATTTTACTCAGACTGTTGCCATGAAGGTTCAGCACCTGGGAATTCAATACATTGAAGGTATTCCATTGTAAGTGTATGAATTGGCTTAAAAATCTGTTGACCTTTACAAAGCCAGGGCACTTACAGTGATCTGACTGAGGACATTGGCTCTGGCCACATTAAGCAGGATTTTGTCATCCAAGCTCAACAACTTGGGCTGTGGTTTCAGCACAGGTTCCATGTTGAGGACTTCTTTGTCTAGCATGATATCGTTGGAAGGGGCATCATCTCTGCCTGTAACATGGCCCGGCATAGTCGGCTGTTCCTTGTAACAACATATCAAAAAGATTTAAAACAAACTGCCCACTAGGTACACAACGTTCATATGTAAAACAATTATAAAACGTATATATAGTATGTATATATATATATTTGAGATAAATAGCAACAAGGAATGAGACACAAATCAGAATGATGTTTTATGCTCAGTGAGCTTTGGTTAAAACCCTTGCTTCTAATTTTTGTTTAACTCAAAGCTTTTACTCCTTTTTTTGTGCTCAATTTAATTTAAGTTTAAAATAACCTGTCGAGCTGCAACAGCCTGTTGATTTGCCACGCCATCGGGCTATACAATGAAAACACCAATGATTTAATTACCCCGGTGATGTATTCAAAAGATATGATGTACTCGGGCAGGACAAGCTCATGGTCAAACACAAACCACTGTCTACGTCTGGGAGCACACTCAGGAACAGTGTTTGTTTTGGAGGAGCGGGGTCTCTCTGAAAGAAAAACACACACAGATGCAATGATTTTGTACATATACTGACTGAAAAATAATTGTATTCATGTCTTTTGATAGATGGTATACCTTCACTCATGGCAGCCCGTTGCTTAGTGTCGACATTGCGATATACAGAGTGGGCTCTGGGGTAGCTGCTTCTGTCCATCGATTCTCCCGCTCGGATAGGCACACTGTGGCCCACAAACACTTTGGAAACGACAATTTGACCTACAGACAAGAAACTAGCCTTTTAACATTAAAAAAATATAACAACATCACTTGAAGGTAAGGGGAATATGGGGACATAATACTATGAGCAAAACTAACTTACTGTGCCTGAAGGGGATCGTTTCCATACTTTGTTTGGAATCGCACTGGCTGGCCCTGCACAGTGCCTGTTCCATTCTGATCTGTTCGGTTTCACTCAGGCTATTGGATAACATTATAGCTCCCTCTCTCCCCAAAGCCTAGTTCAAAGTCATCATGAGTAAAGAGTTATGTGAAAATAAAATGTTGTTGTGTTGCATATCACTTGTGTAATTCTTTCTGTATACAAAAGGGTGACCATGGTGTTGACCCAACTAAGGCTTTCAATACGTTGATACTAATAGAACGTTTCCTTGTACAAAAAAACTTGTGGAAATTCCATTTTTCAAATGCTCTTTATCATGTTATGTATATGAACTGACTTTCTACATGATTTACTAGCTGAACATTTTCCCTTAAAGAGGACCTATGATGCTTTTTGACTTTTATGACCTATAAACGTTGTTATGATGATTCATAGTCATGCTTAACCATACTAAATTATCAAATAATGACTTACATGCATTTCCACGTATTCCCTGCTGACCATCTGGGGTGTCTGTGCCGAGCACTAAACACTATTCTAGCCAGTCGAGAAGTCACGTGTTCAAAGCGGTCTACCCTTTCATAATTCGTGACGTCGCATAAAACTTCGTGACTTCACCACGCGGATGTTTCCATGTATGGTAATGCTGTCACTTCCCTGTTCGCGTCTGCCTCGCGCCCTTATAGGTCCATGCTCGCGCTTCCCGCCACTGAAAGTGTTCCGGAAGGAAGGTAACCAATCACAACGGAGTGGGGTTTGCAGGAGGGGGGGGAGGGTAGCGGAGATGGCCGAAGCACAGGCGGAGGGAGCCGAAC
Source organism: Hyperoplus immaculatus (assembly GCA_949357725.1). Classification (NCBI taxonomy): domain Eukaryota; kingdom Metazoa; phylum Chordata; class Actinopteri; order Uranoscopiformes; family Ammodytidae; genus Hyperoplus; species Hyperoplus immaculatus. The sequence goes on along the minus strand of OX442363.1, from coordinate 16,848,395 downwards.
CACACACACTCAAGTGTTGACAGGATGTGCTGGATCGCCAAAATAAGAGAAAGAGCTTCCCGAAAATCTACATAGTTTTTTGTGATGTGATTCGTGTCAGGTTGCTCTATAGCAGTGTAAAACAAGAAATTAAGACCAGAAAAGTAGTATAATAGGTCCTCTTTAAGGTTAGGAGTAATACATTCTATATGAGGGGACTAAGTGTTTGTAGTAATCACAAATTTTGAAAATAACAGGAACAGCAGTGTACAAACCTTATATTGTTCGGCTGTTTTGAAGCCTTCCTCTAAAATGCATAACAGTTCTTCCTTCTCATTAATTTTTTGAGTGTCAGCTTTGTAGAACAAGTGCTCTAGCCGACGTCTGTAATTCCTGCTTGAAAAGTTTCAAAATAATAACGAATGGTTACTACCTGTCACTGTTTCAATTAGGACAACCACTACACCAGGAGCGCCCCCTACAATCTAGTTTAGCTTACTGTGAAAAGATTGCAGACTCTTCGTTGGCTAGCAGGGTGTGAAGTCTGTCCTCAAAGCGAAGCCTCAAAGCACTGTTGTGGATGCGGATAACTCTATTGAACTTAATGTCAGTGATGCCGTGAACCTTGAAGTCTGAATAAGAGAAGCGGGAGAGCAGGAGGTCGCAACAGGAAGTAAACCTGAAGACAACATAGGAACTAGGAGTTAAGGGAAGTCTGTGAATTGTAATGATGGTTTTAATTGTACTTAATGAAACTTAGTATGTACCAAGGGTCTGTTGAGCAACCCTCTTCCAAACGAATATTTCCAACACTTTCTAGCTCCATCAATAGAAACTGGACCGTACATTTCATCATGCTTGTTGCATGGGCCATATCCCGCTCAAACCAGGCTTCTATCCTGAGTGTAGAGGAGGGAACATAATTCACATTAGAGCTGTTCCTTTCACCAGGAAATATGAGACTAAATCGTATAAAGCGCTGAAAAATTCTCTCTGTATATTATTTAAATATACTGACTCATGCAGCCTCCTAGTCCATAGTGCCAGTCTCTCTCTCAGTGCTTCCATCTTCCTGAGTATCTTGTGCTCCGTGGCAGGATCGCGACTGACATCAGTGGGCTGGTCACTTCTGTCAGCTGAACCTTCAACCAGGTGGGTCGATCCATCCTCCGACACGCAGGCATGCTTCTTACAACCAGCCCGCACCCTGGAGAGTTCACGTTCAAGCTAGGTATGCATCAAAATAAAAGCAGGCGACTTAATGGTGAATATCAACAGCAACCTGCAGATTACAACTAAATAACAAATCCGGTACTTACAGATGCTAAAATATACATTTGCAATTTTTCAAGTTTTTTTTTACATACATTTTTGAGAGTGTGATTGACTGTTCTGATGCATTCTTCAGGTAACTCTAACATAGTTTTCTTCCTTTCTAACAGACTGAGTCGGGTCTCTTTCAGGTTCCTTTGAGCAGTACGAACACGCATGTTGTAGTACATCATTTTCTTCATTACTGTGGACTAAAGGAAGAAAAAAAGGTAAACAAAACACATAACCCATAAAATATCTAGAACTCGGGATATACTGTAGGAAAAGTGTGAATACAGTATTTGATTATTTAACTTAAAACAGAATTATAGGGCAATTTCAGGGAAAACCACATAGAATTTGAAGCAAATGATTAGCCATCGACATAAATAGAAAATGTGTATCATCTCAAGAGCCAAACAGATACTCAGGTGAACTAAAAATTGGTAACAGAAGGGTCCTGCTTGTCTTCTCTGTACCTCAGCTGCTTCCTTGACTTGCTTGCTCGAGACATCATAGGTGTCAAGTCGCTGGAGGCCTGGCATGTGGTAAAGAACGTGGGTGGCATAGTTACACAGCAGACACACTGGGTTTGGCGTTGACGTGGGGTCCTTCAGTGCCAGTTCTCTCAGATGGGGTAAGCGGGCAAGCAGGGTCAGCTCCTGTTACAAAGACAGCAACAGAACACACAGGCCAGTTGATAACTAGGGTTTTCAACGGATCAGGTCGTGCCATGAAAACACTAATGTTTCTCAAGAAACATTTTAGTCAAAGAGGAATTATATACAAATCAGATGCCCAGATGTGCAAAACAAACTGTCTGTAGCCCCTGTCTTCTGACTCTTACTAAAAAGGAAGTTTAAATATTAAATAAATGCCATATTGAGACAAAAAAAACTATCTTGGATCTTACAATTTCTTTTTCTTCCTCTCCATACTCATTGCACAGCAGATAAAAATAAATGTCAAATTATAATGACTAAGAAGCAAATACTTTTTCTTTTTCTTTCATTTAAATTATTGCAAAATCCTGGGCACTCTGTGCAGTGAGCAACATGATTTCTTTCTTTTCAAAAGATGGATTGCAGGAATATGATATGAGGTGTTAATATAATAAAAGCTGAAGCCATAGCACTTTTTTGTGTTTCCTTCCAAAATGACCTTGAACAAGACAACGATTCAGTGTAAATACTCTGAATGAGCTTGTCAGCAGCAGTATATATCTAAAATGTACACACAAACTGGCCTTCAAAAAAGTTCTTACATTGTATTTTAAAACACTTTTTTTAAATAGATGTAATCATGAATGTATATCATTGAACACATAATGAAAAACATTTTAATTATGCTGCTCAATAACTCAATGAAGAGTGAAGACCTTGCTGTTGTAGAATTGATGGAAAATCTGAATTGGATACCCTAACATTTCATAAGACATTTAGACCAAGGATTTTAATACAATTTTACAAAATAAATACTAAATGTTTTCACAGAAAACAAAACAAATACAGTTTAATCTTACCTTAAAGGAGTTAATTTTGTTCCCAGACAGATTTAGATGCTGAAGGCTGGAATTAGGATCAAGGCTATGCCCTTAAAAGAAGTTAAACATTTATGTAATTTTTTTTATAGCTTATTTAATCTCAATCAAACTTGACACAGAAAATACAAAGTCTTCGAAAAACATACCAATCTTTTCCACATTGTTGTCAGCAAGGTTTAGTTCTTTGAGGTTTTGAAGTGAGTCCATGCCCTTCGGATGAAAAAAAAGCACAATCTCGCACAACAGACAACTGATCACGAATGGAAATGAGCTACATATTTACTGACATAGATAGATAGATAGATAGATAGATAGATAGATAGATAGATAGATAGATAGATAGATAGATAGATAGATAGATAGATAGATAGATAGATAGAAGGGTTCATAATTTACAGTTCAAACCTGTATCTGAGTAATGGAGTTATTGTTGAGCCACAGGACTTCTAGGTTGACCTGCAATTCTAAATGTGTTATGTCACATATTTTATTATCATAAAGGTATAGTTTCTCAAGCTGCAGACAATTGTGTAGTCCAGATATTCCCTGTAAAAAGAGAAAATGGGACAAATTGTTGTTTATACGATATATGTTGTACAATGCACTAATACAGGATAATATATATTGCTAAACGAAGGATTGGGCTGTCCATGCAAGATGTGTTGTCATTAGATGCCACAGATTGTTTCATATTATTGTTATATAGTATGTGAGAATTAGAAATCTTGTAATCAAAACAGACTTACTGTGAGAAGGCACTGGACTACCCAGAGCTCCCGAAGCAGAGGACAGCACTCAAGTCCTTCAATGTGTTTTATGTTCTGGCCCACTATGGTAAGCTGGCGGAGCCTTGGGAAGAAGGAAAGTCCAACCATTCGAGGGAAACCAGAGAAGAAAATCTCCAGGGAGCTGATGTTGCTTCCTTCTTGTGCAATTTTTTCATAGGACACCCCATTGGCAATGCACTGTTCAAAAAATATTCATGTCACAGAAGAACTTAGGCTATGCTATAAGCATCTTTAGGATAATTTAAAAGATCGAATGGGCCTATATATACCATTATAATTTTAAGGAAACAATATGAATGTCATACTTACCAGCTCTTTGACAACCTCCTCATCACCGCGGTGCTTTTGACTCTCACTCTGTATCATAACTTATTTGCCTTGAAATGCAGCCTACTGCAACTGAGCTAAACTTATGTAGAGTTGTTAGTTATTTTGCCCCTATAAATAATTCATAAAGTTATGTTACATAATGCCTCATTCTCCGAATAATGTTAGTCTATTAGAAGAATAAAGGGAAAAGCCATGGCAATTAGGCTGCCAGATACAACAAGGTTGGCCTAAGCATGGCAAGGTAAGTAAACAAACCCACTACGCGCGTCGCCACACATTCATGCTAACTTCACTAGCCTCTATAGTTATGCGCGGATATTGGGACTGTTAGCTCACGTTAGTTAAGTCCCAATAATGCCTGTTTAAACAAAACATAAGCTAATAAATTCAACTTTGCATGGCAGTTACAATTAGCATTACAAATTGCATAATACCGGGGAACGTCTGCTCGAACACCAAACTCTCCGTGGCCTGCCGCCTGTCTGAGTTTTAGCAATGTTTGGCATCAGCCGGTGTCCAGGCAGGAGTGTCCGGTTGCTAAGGAGCCATGTTGACACTTTGGCGGGTCCTGGTCATATTTTAATCTACCACACGAGGACGCCACGCTGCAAGATATATATATATATAGTAGCCTATATATATATATATATATTTTTTTTTAATAATGCTTTATTGTTATTCTATTTTATTTCACAGGGACGTCACATCTGTTTTATATTATTTATTTTTTCTTTTATAACCTCCTTCAGCTTGTATTTCTTTGTCCTCGCGCGCTATTTCACTGTCTTATCTGAAGAGTCACTGTTGCTTGTTTCCACCACACAAAGCGTTTTACTCTGTCAATGTCAAACATTTTACTTCAGTTACTTGTGCACCAAAAAACGCCTCTCATATTTGACTTAGCCCAAAATTTGAAAAGTGCCAACCCCGAGCCTCGCGGATACTATGACGTCACCCTTGGAGCAGTGAACTAAAACAATCACCCTCACTCCTCTCCTTTACTCCCCAACCGACCGCACCGCCTCGTCCTCGGCGTCTACATACCGCCAGGCTTAGCTGACAGGCGCCAGCCAAAGAAGCTGCATTGTTTTTGCGTTTGTCTCCGTCACCCATACTCAGATTACTACATCACGGCCCCGGTACACGGTGGATAAGAAGAAGCCCTGGTAGCTAGTATATCTGTCCGACAACAGGAAAAGACATGTCTGCTCAGCCCGGTGAGGAGCTAGGCTCGGAAGGGAAGTGGTTTGGAGATGACTCTGAAAGGAACGGCCTGTTTGGGAACACACCGACCCGTTTCGACGAGCTACGTGAAGAATTTAAGCCGACAGACGGCGAGGTGGCGGACGACCTGGATCGACAATTCCATCCTTTCCAGGACGACGGGAAAAGGCCTCCTGTTGCTATGGAAACTGCATCTACAGGTAAAGCAGACAGTTATCTCACAAAAGTCTCTGTATTTACCTATTTGTTGTAGCCTATTTCAACCTCGATTTTCCCCCCAGTCTGTCATTTATTAACAAACCCATGACGGTATATTTGAGGTGAAAATACAGCGAGAGGGACGCAGCCTAGTCCATTTCTCACAGATTGAGCGTTACGACAGTCGGCCTGTCTTTCTGTCTGTCTGTCCCTGAGTTAACTTCTCACAAAAACAAAGGTGCTAGCAAGTAGCCTAACTTTCATTGCGTGGTGAGCTGTCACAACAGAGGTTTTGAAGTGAATGATGATAGACATCTTCAGAGTTAAATTCATTCAGATTTAGGCTAGTGTTTACAGCTTTAGGCCTACAGCCTGTTGTAGTTATGGCACACGAGATTGGACCCATTGTTTTCCCCGCTAGTCTACACACGTATTTGGCTGATGAGATTTAAGTCCGTAGGGAGGATTCAGATGGGATGTAGCATGCATTAACAAAAAACCTGTTGAACTCAGAGTGGCCTATGAACATTCCCACTGGCAAAACTGCTGTGGGCCTACCAGCTACCAGCTCCATACCTGCACTCCTGATATGGTGGGATAGAGGGATGATAGATAGATTACAGGCCTTAGCCCTTTAGCTACGGTAGCCAGTGACTGGGTGCAAAATAAACAAATACTACTGTTTATCAACAGAATGAGGGCTGACCAAAATATTTTGTTAGCCCTGCCATAATGTGGAGACTGCATGAAGACAGGTGTTTTATATCCCTGTTGTGGTAGTGTTGATGATGAGACATATTATTGGATGCTGGAGGCAGTGTTTTTGTGGTAACATCATGCAGACCTAAGTCCGTCACTCTCCTCGGCACAGCTCGCCTCATAGTGCTATTTTTAATCCCGGAGAAAACAGGTTCTCACTATTCACTTGGCGAGCAAAACTAGAGCTTTGCACTTTCATTCACGAATTCACTGAAAAATTCATGAGATGATGTTAAAAAGAAAGAAAGAAAAAAAACGGCGCCTAGTTTCCTCTCTTTGCTGCTCCGGCCTCTCTCATATCGCTGGCCTTTTTTGGTGTATCTCTTTAGAATAGCATTATATTGATTGCATGAATTTGGGGCACCGAATTTGGTAGAACTTTAACATGTGCTTGAAGGGTTGCAATGGAACACAAGGTCTAAGCTAAACAAAAAAAGATAAATATGATCCGCTGTAAGCAGACTGAGATGATGATGTGTCTAGTCGATCATTTGGATGTCCTACTTTCTGCAAAAAACAAACAAACAAAGCACATGGTACTACTACTTTCATAAACGTCTGCCAGAAAGGCTTTATCTTGTGCAGACACAAAAACACAGGGAGACAGATTATGTTTTGAATTTCCTAAAACAGAAAATAATTGCTGTCTCTGATTGCTGCGATTCTTGCTGAGCCGTGTCCCTACCAGTGAAGTGATCTACTCCGTCACTTATCTTGTTTGTGGGCACTTAGCAGATCTCATCATATAGTATACAGCAGTGCAGAGTGGACATTTTCCTTTTGACATTTTCCTTTTGACATGTTAGTCTGTTCTGATCTTTGTCAGTGGACATTCACTCCGTCTTAGACAAACTTTCTCTCTCTCTCTCTGCTTTGCTGGTTCTAGTGTATAATCACAGATTAATACATTTTCAAGTTTTGGAAACTTAAACATAAACATGATTTTTTTTACTTAGGCCAGAGAAGAACGTTGGTCTTTGAAGGGTACAAACTCTAAAATAGTATCTCTTCAAGATGCCTAGAATTGCCTGGCTAAGTAATCGATCCAGGCCTGTCTTAAATCTTTGTTCACACTACACTGATCTACCCACAGGACACCGATAATGCTGATTCCAATTGTATTCTGTTACCACAGAGCAGAACCTCAGCCTCAGATCACAGACCGTACAGTGTAGCCCCCATTTATCTTCAAAAGTTTCCCCATCTGTTACATTTTTAAAAAGACATGAGAAATAAAGTTGTGGCAGACATTGCTCTCTAGCATAGAAAAAAACAACTAAGTGCATTTTGTACAGAAAGTGACACCTCGTTTTGACCTCCCTTTTTTTCCCTAACAAGCTCTTCGTTTCTTTGTATAGTGCATTATAATGGTCACTTTATTAGGTCCTGACAGAATGTATCAGTCATGAAAAATGTTCTCCCACAATCCAGTACTCGATAGATGGATTACACACACACACCTTTCTCTGTTTCAGCACACGGGCAGTGACAAGGATGAGACAGCTTAGTCTGGCCGTGTCCTTTCCTTATCCGTCAGATAGAGAAAGCACTTAGTGGACTCGGCTGGACTGCATAAGCCCTAACAGTGCATTTGTGCCTTTAGCTCGTGAGAGCCCTGCCTCTTTTCCCAGGGGGCCAAGCAGTGCTACATCTTTTCAGTCCAGATGATAAAGATGCAAGATAATACAGAAATGGAGTTGGAGGGTGGGGGGGAGGGGCGGGGGCTTAATCGTAAGAGAGGCAAGGCTGTTCCGAGAGGGCCCATAGTTCAAAAACGGCCAGACTGTCAGGGAAAAATAGGAATTACAAATAACTGTCCTTCACAGACGTCAGTGGTCAGCAGAGCAGCTCCCATCCAAAGCCAGTATCTGCACGTACCTCTATTAAAGGTAGAGTCAGCGTGGCTCTCCTGTGGCGTAGTGGATAGAGCGCTTACCATATTGGCTCCGGCCTTCGTTGCAGTGGTCGCAGGTTCGAATCCAACCCGTGGACCTTTACTGCAGCCTGCAGGTCATCCCCCCTCTCTCGCTGTCTCCCCATTTCAACTCTGTACTATCCAATAAAGCTTGAAAAAAAAATGTATCTTAAAAAAATAAAAAGGTAAAGTCAGCAATTCCGGAGGACGCTTCTTGTCTAAATTACTTTTTGTCCAAATCTATGAATATCTCCTCACAATGTGTTACTTGTACTGTGTGTGCGCTGTTAATACACAGCCTATCAGGCTATTTAAACTACTTTGTAAACAAACACTGTAGCTAGCAACATGCCTGTTTATAGAGCCTGGGCTGTGAATTTACACTGGATTGCTGATAACCGGACAGGTAGCAGATCGTAAGGAGATATTCACTGATTTTGACAAAGTGAGTTTGACAACAAGTGTTCTCCAAAATAGCTGATCCACCTTTAACTGTTTTTGTTCTAATGTGTTGTCCAGCACCTTACATTATTTAGTGAGGCTTAAAGCGTAGTGCAATATACTAGTGTGTCTGCTCTCAAGAATAATTTGGGCCCAAGTGTTCATCCGATGTTACCTGCCAGGTTTCTAATCTCATTTATTTGTCTCCAGGACCAATTAGCTAATGATGAGGGATGAAAGGATAGATAAAAGCAAGACACACCATCCAATAAAGCCCCACTGCGCGGAACAACAACAAAGCATTACTGCTACGCATATCAATAAATCATAATTTATCATGTCCTTTGATCGCCTGTGTCTGCTCTGAAAACAATTAAAAACAAGCATATCAAATATGATGCTATATTCAAAACGTCCGGCTAGCCAGCCTGTGGGCATACATTAGAGTAATCCCTGAGTAGTGTTGCAAAACTGCTCATGGGATTAGAGACACTGACATCAGTGGCACTTCCAAACAGCATTGTCCCTCTAAAATCTATGTGTTGTTTAATCTACGCATGGCTGACACGATGTCTCTATATGTCTGTATATGTGCGCTGTGATGTCAAAATCTGTCTGTAAATAAAGGCAAAATCCAGTCCAAAGTCACCCTATATTGACAACTTTGACCCAAAGCAGACCATCTGCAGATACTCAGTCTGGATCCTTCCACATCCTCTCCATTCATCCATGAGGCTCCATCCATCCATGAGGCTCCATCCAAGATAGAGAATTATGATCGATAGAATGAATGACAGGTACTGTACGTACCAACACCGCTTCAGTATTCAAATGGGGACAGATTAGCTTCTATTTAAACAGGCTCTACATTGATTTATCTTTGAGAAAAGGCTGCTGGAACAACAACACTTGTCCTGTGTGGCGTTCAGTGATTTTATTTAAAGAATGGTGGAGAGGAGACGCTGACTTTTCTTACAGTAATTTTACATTCTCATTGTTTTGGATCAATGCAGCTAAGAGCATTGAATCCCACTGCACAGCTGTTCCCCTATCGACCTCCTTTAGTAGTTTTGCAGTACCTCAGCTTTTAGTATATGTCTTTGTGCTCTTCATTGTATTTCTTATCTTAGCCAACATTAAAGTGGGGTAGTTTGGTTATTCATCTATTGGTACAGTCTATGTTAATGTGTGGCAGCCAGAGACATTAAATCGTCAGAGTGAAGCTTCAGTTAAACTGTGACAAATAAGTAGGGACTTAATATAGGAATTTTATATTATACCACCTTCTAATATAATCATTTTGATTCAGTTATGACATCCTTATGACTAATTAATACATTTCATTGTTAGTATCAATTCCAGAATTCAAAATGTGATTTGCATCCATTATTATATATGGGGGGAGAGATCACTATCATTTAGTCTAGATTTAATTGTTCACGTGGACTTTTGCATTGGACTGTTCCCAGTAAATATGAAGGTTTATGCCTAAAATAATAAAAGCTGTTGCATTTAAAATATTCAACATCACAGGCACAGATGGTTTCGAAAGACGAGTACAGTGAGCATTTTGATGGATTGGTTTCCCCAAGGTCATGAAGTGAAAGAGAACTCCTGAAACGTAACACCACGGCCGAGAGGGTCACAGATGGAGTAATGGAATCATTACAGTGAGGTAGATTCAAAGATGTTTAAAAGTAAACACGGACAAACATGGACTATTCCTTTTTTTTAAAGTCTGTTTTTGATGTAAAGAGTAGAGCTTAAACTGATAAATCGGTCGGCCGATGTCTACATTTATGTTAATTTAAGTTATATTTTTAGTTTGCCATATGCTATTATTATTAAATAATAAATAAAAAACGAAGTTAACAACTTGATACAGACATTATTTATCGTCCTTTGGCTTACCTGCCCTCTTCATGTCTGTATCTGCATTGACCATTGCAAAACCCATATCAGTCGACTGTGTCTGCACTAGACTCTTTGCTACGAAAAGTGAAACATGATGTTCTCGAGATAAACAAACGGGAGAAATTTCTCTTTCTATCTCCTGAAGCAATTTCAAAATTCCCTTCCTATCATTTACATTAGTAGTATTTTGTTGTCTCATTCTATTCCACATTGGATATTGTCTTCAATGGAGTCCCACGTGCAGCTCACTAAAATCTTAATTTCAAAGTTGTAATTTGTTAATTTTGCAACTGACGAAAACACGTGAGCACAGACAGTAACTAAAGGGCCGGCCTTTATGCATCGTCTGTGCTCACATGTTTTTGTCAGTAGCTTGCAATTAGGAGCCCATGCTTTGGCACGGCAAAGATTGTCAAGCTGCATTAGTTTCGGAGTTAGCACTGGCTGCACAGAGGACTACAAAAGGACTGCCCCTTCACAGTACATCCACCAGGACTTATTTATTTAACTGCACCACCCTTTCTATGACATGATTATGTTGTGTGACTACAGTGCGAACTGAGGATTCCTCTGTTGTCGCATCCAATCCCATCTGAGCGCAAAGCATTTGTTTCAGCCTCATAGGGTTTTTCTCCCAATGTCTGGGTGCTACGCTACATCAGCAGATTGAAAATGCCCTCGATCTCAGCACACCAACATCTTCAGAGCGGCTGGCCACATGGCAGTTAAAGCCTCCAGCATCTTTATTGTTACATACACCTAATGGAACTGCTGATGAGTTTACCAGAGTTTTTGCATAGAATGGGTCGATGGGGGAAGGGTTCATACAGTCGACAGGATTCCTGGCAGTTCTCAGATCCACAGATCACCTCACTTCACAGTTTTGGAGTAGCTCTGAGTGCTTCCCACATCTGCACGGTGGGTATGTGTGTACCTTGAATCAGTGAGTGTTAATCATGATGGTGTTGCCAGGGTGATTGCTGATGGGACCTTTAGGACGGTAGAACACTAAGAGGGTTATACATTTAACGACATTCATGTCGCTGAACTGAACGTTGCTCAGTAGCAATGTTGCATAGGCCTACTGTCTGGATAATCTGGAGCTCAACAGTGACACGTCTCCCCTCCCCCTGTGTCCCAGCATGGGTGTGTAGTGTTTATGCCATTGTACTGCGGTATGATGTATTGTTAATGACCGAGGGAGCAGCAGTAGAAGGGACAACAAAAAGGAAGGGTGGAGGGGCTTTTTGGAGGAAGCAATGGGCGGTACGGGACGTCCTGACCTGTTGGGTCTTCTGTCAGTCAGTCTGCATCCTCCCGAGCTGACCCTAAGGCTGCTTTCTAAATCCCCCCCTCTCATCCAGCCCAACAGCTGGACCCAACCTATTTATAGCACCACCGCTGCCCCGGGAGAAGCAGGACTTGAGAGCAGGAGGAGCAACTCGCTTTGTGGACGTATTAATCAGGACTTGTACAAAGCACAACACAAATATTAGCATCAAATGTGTGGTGAGGCTTAGTGTGTTTGTGCAGGGTTACTGTTTATACTGTATGTGTGTACAGGAGGCAGTGTGTGTTTATTGGCAGAGTTAGTAGCATGACTTGGACTTGAAGTTTGATATAAAGTCAACAATTCAGAATTCTTGATTTGACTTTGGTATCTGACCAGGGGCCGTATTCACAAAACATTTTATCTTAGCACTAAGAGTACTCCTAGGGAGCACTAAAAGTTCTTAGTAAGGAGTAATTTCTTAAAACCTATTCACAATGCTGATAAGACCAACATTTACTAAGGAATGGGAGGGACTCCTAAGCTAAGACTAGAGGGCGGTGTTGACCCTGTTGCTATGGATGATGTCATGTTCATACCTTCTATGCCTACAGTGATTGGCTGAGAGGGAATGAGAGCTAATAGTGAATTTATGATGGAAACACTGTGGGAGATATCCATATTGTGTCGCTGTATTAAAGTAAAGAGTGTTTATATACAATTAATGACAAGTGACACTGATTTAACATGAAACCAAGATACTGCAGGGTTTCCCACACATTATTTCACAATTAGCCTACAATAGCGCCACATAGGTCTATTCATTTTAAATTTTACAATTATTTGAATCGGAAAAAATATCCTCATTGAAGAGCTGCACGCCATGCACTCTCACTGTATTTCTCTCAACGGCGGACTATGCAGCAATAGCCAGACAACGACAAACGGGGAAATTCACCATTTAGAAACAACAGCCGGCGAAATCGTAAAGTGCATGCGGAAGGAAAAAGGCGAGACGCGCAACTATACAGTAGAATAGAATAGAATAGAATAGAATAGAATAGCCTTTATTGTCATTGTATGTTGTACAACGAAATTTGAGTGCCACTCCTCTGGTGCAATCAACATGCAATATAAATATAAATACTAACTATATATATATCTATAACTATAAAACTATAACTATATAACTATTGAAAAAGAAACTATATATATATCTATAACTGCATAAATAACAGAATCTGCAGCAAACCTATGTAAGCAAAAATAAATAACAAAAATGGCAGGTCAACCAGGGAGAAAATGTTGACCTGTAAGCAGTGTAAAACAGTAAATCTATTTAACAATAGCAGCAGTTATTGTTGGAACGGAGGAGATGCTGCGAAGCGCCATATAGGCCTCTAGTAGGAAATTAAACCCAAACGTGACACCAACAGTAACTTTCAGTGCATCGTAAACCCAAAGCAACTGCAGGAAAAGGAACTTAATAAATATTTTATTATATACATTTAATAAATATAAATGTGTCTATACTTTCTAAATATAGCTTTACTAAGATCATTAACCCCTTACAGCTATCCAAAACACCATCAAATGACTGTCTGTGATTTAATCTTAGTGACTTAGGAGTCCTCTTGAGGACTCCTAGCTTTTCATAGATTTAGGAGCTAGTTTTAGCGCTAAAATGCTTTGTGAATTACACTTATTTAAAAAAGTTAAAAATTAAAAAAATCCTAAAATTCCTAAAATTAGGAGTGAAACGCCCCTTATTTTTGAGAGTTACTCCTAAATCAGCACGTTAGGACCTACTCTTAGCCTTAAAATGTTTTGTGAATACGGCCCCTGATGATATTAATAACTCCCCCATCGTGTCTGCCTCTTCCTGTTTCGCAAGTAATATGAAATATGAGCATTGAGCATCCTTAACGTTTCCCAGCAGCACTGTAACAAATTATTCAGTGAGATGTTGAGATATTTTTACAGTGGAGCACATCAACGCTGTCTGTCGGTATTGAATTCTTAATTGTAGATTTAAAAACCCTTACCATAACAAGTGTTATTGTTACTGTCACTGTTTTAATTAGCGTTTCAGATTTGCGTGTGTGTGTGTTGAATATGAGGAGCTAGTGAGCGTGCAGTGTTTAAAATATTTATGACTTTACAGTTTTGTCAACCAACCTGACATAGCCTAGCTTATATCATTACAACTCTGAAGATGCTAGCTAGCTCACATATGTTGTTCATATCTTACTGTACATGTGTGTTCATTTTCATGACACTCATTTGTGAGGGGAGCTGCAGAATGAATGATTACAGAGCAGAGATGTGACCATAGAAAGCCCATTGCCTGCTTGATTTAGAACAGCCTCTGGTTGTGGTGGCACTGTGTTTTTTTTTTTTGGGGAGGGGGGGGTTTGAACAATCCCCCTTTGTCCCGCACCGGGTACAAGTCCCCTCTGTTACTTCTGCCTCGCTGATCTTCACAGCCGAGCACCCAGTCTGATTGTGCCAGCGCCAGCTACAGCATCGCCTTGTTTGACTAGATGTTTTTATTATTCGAACAGCTCAGGCGCAGGCTGATTGATTTGATTTGATCGTGTGACACAAAGAGCGCTGTCATTAATCCCTGACAGTTTTTTCTTGTGTGTAAAATTCTGATTGAGTTTTATCTTTCTGTTCCTCTACATTTCTCTGTAGATGACCCCATGTCTGTCCTGTTTAAGAAGCCTATGAATGACGACGGCGATGTCTACACTTCCCTGCTGTCAAACCAGAGCTTCACATCGGGTCGAGAGGCCTCCTACCTGTCGGACGACCTAAAACCTTCCAAGCCCTCCTCCGGATTCTCTGACCTGGATCAATTCTCCAGCGACGCCTATAGCTTCAGCTCCAGCACAAAGATGACTTCTGAGCTGCTTGACGACATGCCAAAATCCATGTTGGGCTCGGATAAGACAGAATCCTACAACTACATGGACATCAGCCACGGGGACGAGCGCCATGACCAACACCCCACGGCTCCACACAGCCTGTTGGACATGGGATCAACTGGTTGTGACTCATTGGGCGGCTACATGGACAAAAGCCCTGGAAGAGACGAAGAGGAAAACCTAGGACCAGCGCTGGACTCCCACTCCTTCCCCTACGTGGAGGAGCCGTCCGACGAAGAGCTGTCTGAGTACCGCTCCTACCGAAACCTGGGTGGCACCCCGCAGACGGCCAGCCCAGTGAAGATCACCTTGACTGAGTCCCAATCTCCAACTGTCAAGACCAAGCTGCCACAAGCCGCTCCAGTCACTGTGTCCGAGCGAGAGAACGTCCTCAGCGTGGGCCTACAGGGGGTTCCCACGGTGACGCTATCAGAGCCAGAAGACGACAGCCCCGCTTCCACCCCCAACGCTTCACCAACACGTAGGAGACACAGCACGCACACACAAACACCTGTGATCAAAGATACAAGTGGGATTTTGGGTTATCGTCACATGGCCCGTCTCTGATGTTGATGCCAAGTCAGGGCTACTTCAGCATTTAAAAAGAATAATAATTTGGAGTCACATTGTTGTTTAGAATCAACCTGAGTCCTATTTAAACGGTGTTCTATCTTTTTTTATTTAAAAAATAAATAATAACATTAACAAAAGAACCATTGTTGTTTTAAAAGAAAGAAGATGCAGCAGGGAATATACCAAATCAAAAAAACAAATTCAAACAAAAGAAGGCAGTTTCTGGGATATGTCTCTTCCACTTTTCCAAATTTACTATATTGAAGCCTCATTGAGAAAGTGTTTATTTCCATTATAAAGTGTTCACAGATAATACTATACCAATCTTCTAGTGAGGGAATGTCTGGTTTAAGCCATTTCCTTGTAATTGCTTTTCTAGCAACTACAACTTCAGCACTTTAAAAGTTAAACTTTGTAGCATAACCAAAGCAGAAGTAGAAAAGAGCCATAAAGTCAACAAACTTCCTCAACAATGTAATTTATATAACAATAGCAACCTTAAGTTTGTTAACATAAACTAATATTAGTCACCATAAGCTGCTAGACATACCAGGCCCAATAAGGTAGTATCAGGAAAACCCCTGAGTATGTTGGATATAGCAAGGATGTGTTTTATTGCTTATGAGGCCAACATTTCATTTTCATTTCAAGTAAATTGTGTTGTTTCGTCTTTCAAAAGTTACATGCTAACAAGTCATACAGTATGTGCAAGGACTGTATGTATGAATTTGTAATGTCAGTGAAGACTCTAATGTCCACTTTTCTTTGCACTTCTTTGTGAGCAGAAAAAGAATTCCCATCCCATGACATGTACAAGGCTGACACAGTGAAGCCTGCAGCTTCCAAAAGCACAAAGGCCGGCAGCAGGGAGCACGACGGCAGCAGCGCCGAGTCTGGAGACTCTGAGATTGAACTGGTGTCTGAGGAGCCTCCAAAAGCCAGTAGCAACCCATTTGCCCAGCCTCCTAAGAGCAAAGGCCCTTCCAGCCAGCCCAGTAACCCCTTTGACAATCCCCCAGTTGCCAAGGGGGGTTTGGGCCTGGCTGGAAACCACGCTCCACCCACAGCTTACAGCATTCTGAGGGAGGAGAGAGAGGCAGAGCTCGACAGTGATCTCTTCATTGAGTCTGCGTCTGAAGAGAGCCCAAAGAGAGAGCAGGGCTTCGGTGGCCCCAAACAGGGAGTGAGCCCTCCCTCTCCCCTGGTTCCCAGTGCCGTCCCTCCCCGTGCCACGGCCGAAGCGGCGCCTGCTGAGCCCCTGATCACAGAAAAGGGCAAAACCCCAGTAAAAACAGACGAAGATCGCCCCAGCAAGCCCAAGCCCCCCACTGCTGCCGTGCCCCCAGAGGTGCGTTTGGAGAAGCCCCACCAGGACAACATGGAAATGCACAGCAATGAGGGAAAAGGAAGCCTAGGGAAACCTGCTGCCTCGGTCTCTCTGGGATTCAATAAACAAAAAGGTCAGTTAAAAAAATCTGGATTTTCTCATTTGGTTGGAAATTGTTTTTTTTTAATGAAGAATATATAATATAATATAATTTGTTTGTTGAAGTTAAAGGGTTTCACAAAACCTGTAATCTTTTCATTGTTGCAGTGCTTTCACCTTGGCTTATAAGCTACTATCTTGAGTACTGGCTTTCCAGAAATAATGCTGTCAGCTTCTGGAACAGGTAGTGTTGTATGTACTGATGTGTCTTCATGCATGAAAAAAAAACTCCCCCCATCAAAGCTAAGGATACAAAATGTTTGGAAATGATTGACAGTATTTCTAACCAAATCACTAACGCAGTACACGTCTTTGTTTACTTCCTGGTAGCTAGCTGCATGGTGTGCTTTGACGTCCTTTTGTTGATAAGGCCAGGAAAGTGAAAAGGATTCGAGAGGGATGGGATGTTCCAATAGTGAGTCTGTGTCTGTGCAAAGGGCGGGTGGGAAGTGCTTGTGTTGTACTTTCCTGAGGTTTGCTTCCCCCTGGTGGTAGATTTGAAAACAAAAAGCAGAGTAAGGATGATTTGATTCACATTAATGGCAACGCATGGAGACTGGAACTCAGCAGCTACACTGTCTTGCCTGTGATAATTCCTCTCTGCCTTCAGAGGAAACAGATTATGGAACTGCAGACGTCCTGCATCTTGACAGCAACTGGCTCCTTACAACACTATTCAGCATCCTGTGATTACATGCGTTGGACATGTCAGTCGCAGTCAGTAGGAATTAATTCTGTCTAAGCTGCACATTTGATGATGGCAAGGGTATTTTGACTTCTATTGGCGGTGCTCTCTGTCCTTGTAAACAGTGGGTTTACATAATCCTATGATGTCAAAACTGGGCCAGACTCTTACTCTGGGGCTTCCTCTTGAATTTCAGAGTTACAGAGCTAAAAGAAAGAAGAAAAAAAAGACATTTGAATGAATGGTGTTTGGCTCCTCTATGGTGAGACAGAGACGGGTGCCTGGGTTTTCTGAAACTAGCAACTACTGATGAACCCTTATTCAACAGAATGATTGATTCAGGAAAACATAAATGCATTTAGCTGTTGAGGTGACATAGCGGATAAGAGAGGTTCTTGTTTTGTTTATTCAGACTGTAAGAAGATTCTGGAAATGTTGAAAAGCAGGTCATGTGTTTTATATCCACCACTAGAGGGCGTAGCGCACCTTCGTCATTGTCGCTCTATGAAAGACTAGCAGATCAGTGGGTGCACTTCCAAACCAGTTGCCATGGCAACAGTGATGGGGGCACGTGTTCAGTCTGGTTCAGAGAAATCAGTTTTTGTCAATCCTTTTGGTTGGTACTGGCGGTGAAGCTAAAAAATGATGTTAGCCATAGAATGTAAGAGGCATCGTTTTCTGCTCAGTGTTGTCACCACAGCAACAGAGCTATTTCTTTTAGACATCGTACATTGCTCTTTCAGACTCAGTTCTCTTACAGCTCCATTTGCATTTCAAATATATTCTAGGGAGGAAACTGTATCACCTCTGGAGGGTCCTAAACAAGGAGCATTGGTGGTATAATGCAGTGTCTCTCGTCATGAATTATTAAACCACCTGCACTTTGCCTCCTCAATTATCAGTGAGTCATGAACAGCTAATTGAGTCTCTGGCTACAACTAAATATTGTTCGCCGGAAATAAAGAACATGGTACCTGGCTGTTGGCCAAATTTGTTTTCTTAGCAGCATGGTCTCAGGTCTAGCCATTTATCATAAAAACATTACTATTGCATCTTGTCTGGTATGAAACATGGAATCAGACTATTAAAATTACTGCCTCTTTTAGGTTGAACAGAGGGTGGTAACATGCTATAAATGTAGCCTATTGTACTGATTGCACCAATAAATACGCTTCTGTAACACAATGAAACTAACAAGCTAGAAGAGTGGCATGCTAGATAGCATATGACAATGCTTTGGTGTCTGTTGGGTGCGCCTCCCCCTGCTTTTATCACAAATATTACCACTCTATAACAAGGCTGTTTGGGCTTTTATTTTGTGAAAGCTACTGTATCCTACCTTTTCAACAAAGAAGCTTAGCATCTTCCGATCACCACCCACCCTCTAAACCCCCCTGGCCTCTTAATCATTGCATGCATGGTTTGCTGCAGCAGCTACTGTGCTACGGTGTTTACAATTTGACCCCCCTACCCCCTCCCCCAGCACACAGACATACACATACGCACTTTCCTCCGCGCCTCTGTTCTAGCCATCGCTGCTCCACAGCATCAGTCTGTGTGCTCCGCGAGCCGGCAGCACCTTGGAAACCTTTCCTCCCTCCCTCCCTTCTTCACTTTACGAAAGTCATCTCCGCATCCTTTTTTTTTTTACCATTCATTCCTTTCTGGGATGAGTGGGTAAGTCGGTGCTACTGGAGAGGTTGACAAAGAAGAAAAAGGATATCATAAAGAGAAAGAACAGGGACATAACTGATCACCAGCATGCAGGCCGCTGCAGACGTGACCAAGAAGGAATGCTCCTGGAGTGGATGGAAGGGCCAGGGTACTGATGCGTTTTCTGTGATTTTCTCATAAGTGTGTCTGAGTTTTGTTGCTGTGAGAGACATGTGGTTATCTCTGCATGTAGGCTAAACATCCATGATTCTATACTGCTTGCTTGTATCCTTGAATGTGTGCATTGCATGTGTACATTTCTTGTCATCTAACTGTATGTCAAGAGTTGGGGCTGCGCTGTCAGCGCTGTTTACCTGGACCTCCTGTCTCGCGGACACTCCCTGATGACGGATCCTTTCTGCTGCATGTGTGTGCGTCCGACAAAAAAAAAGGAGTGGGGGGTGACAGACGCTGGTGGGTGTTTTGGAAAATAAGCGTGAACAGCAGCATGCTGGGAGCCATCTGTTTTGGGATAGTATGGATGCCAGTGTTGTGTTAAGTCATTGTTACCCCCCTTCCCGCACAACCATGCAGGGGAGTAGCTTTTATATGGGGTATACTCCATTTTTTTGTAAAAAGGTAATCCGTTCACCCGGATGGCACTGACACAATGTCTCCATGGTAACCAGGGCACACCCATTTTGATTACATCAGCCCTATCTCCCTGGCTGCCATGGTACCTTGCAGAGACTAGGCTTGAGAACAGTATTCCCGTCTGTCTGTTTTCATAGCATGGAGGGCTCGTAGACACCAAGAGAGAAAATGGCGCCCAGTCCTCTACACTGGTTATGGTTAATATCTTCCAATTATTTTACGTTTTGCTCAGCAGTGAAAATGCAATAGAACGGTCCATTTATTATAGCCCTATCCCTATAATAGAGACAGCATCAGTCACTTATTGTGGACTTGCAGCTTTATGAAAATGATCTTGATGACAAACCCCCATTTGTCATTATTAATTTTCTTTGGCCAAAATTAATATCTGAGACTGTGAAACATGATCCCTTGCTGATTGGATCAGTTTGCATATCGGGAATGCATCAAATGAAGCTGATAGTTAATCAAAGCACAGGACAACATTTTGCAGATTTACCTTCTGCAGTTGAATGTTGGCACATCGCCTTGAAGCCGTGGTGTTTTTTTCTGTTAAGTCATTGTCGTTGCACATTCCCAGTTCTGACTCTGCCCCGAAACTACTCAACAATAATGATAATTATGCATGAATAGCCAAAATTGAGTCATGCACCTACAGGGCTCAAAATGACACATTACGGCCTGCAGGTTTTCTAATGCATGCTAAAGACCAAACGTTATCATTTCTACTGTGTACAACATATTAGTGGCTCATTTACTGCATTTGAAATAATGTCACAAAACCACAAAGATGAACTACAGATGTTTCGCTTAATATAGCAGCTATAGAACCATATTTAATTTGGTACATTCTAAAATACACGAACATCAAATCTTAGATAATCTTGCATATTCAGTGGTGGTGTTTAAAACTTTAACACCCAATTCAAGTTCTAGTCACTGAAGTCCTGAATCCCAACTGTTGGCAGCAAAGTCCCTTTACATGTTTGCTAACTCTGGCTGATGGCTTGTTTGAGGCCACAAGGATGTCTTCAGTGATTTAATGAGGTCAGGCTAAACTAGTGTCACTACAGAAAGAGGGAGGGGGAATCATATTATTATCACTAGCTTTAATCATTTGATCTAGTTTTGCTCAGTGTATGTGTCAAATATCAAGAGGAACAAGCTTTGTTTGTACTTCCTCTCTACTCGCATTCAAATTTCCGCGGTTCTGACATTTGACACCCATACCATCCTTTGTTGTCAGAAATTAGACTCACATTTGTAAAATTATATATGTCAGTTAACTATTGTTAATTATTTATTTATACATTTCTCGACAGACTAACTAGCCTTGTGTTAAACCTGCCATTGTCCCTTTGTGCTCCACAATAAAGGAAGATGCTGTCTTCATATGTCGGGGTGTGGAGACATTATGTGCTGCTGATCCCCCAGATTCTGGCAAATTAATCTCTCTCTGTTCCCAAAGGAACGCTCTTTCCCCTCCCTCAGTCTCTCTCCTGGCCCATCCCTTTCTGCATCTCTCAGTGAGTGGGGAGAAAATGGAGCATGGTTACTATGGTAACTGCATCAGGCAGGTGCTCAGCAGATCCTTGCCACTGAAGCGTTTTAATGGAGAGGTGGAAAATGGCTACGGTCCGTTTGGTTTGTTAGCACACAATATTATACAGTAGTCGTCTCATCTTAAGCCACTGAATTAATTTGATGCAATCTTGACTGCGGTTTCATTTACCATTTACATAGTCTTTTTATAGTTACTGCTTGCAGTCTTTGTCACGTGTCAGCAGAGCTGCGCTTAAAAGCCTCAGCATAAAAGAGCTCACAGAGAGAGGGCGTATTTGTGTGTGTTGGATTGCAATGTGATTCTTTGGCAACCGCACCCCATAGCCGCCCCCCCCTCAGTCCCCCCCTCCCCCTCAGTCCCCCCCTCCCCCTCAGTCCCCCCTGCGCAAGTGGATGCTGATTTGCTGGTGTGTCTGTGGCCCCTCCCCTCCTGTGCAGGGGGGACTCCCCCTCCGGTGCTCTCCTTTTGTCCGTGGATAAAGCAGCTGCTTCTTTCCCTGTTCAGCCATGGGAGCCGCAGGTCAGTACATGTTTCTACTGCACTAGCTAAAGCTTTTCAGTCTGGTTGCAGCCTGTGCAGCAAATCACATTGCACAGCCGCTGTCACCTGTCAACACCTGTCTGTTGCTGATGTGTGCGGTTACAGCTGCTACTTGTCCTACCTGTGCCTGGCTGTGTGTTTTTTGTGTGAGCATCTCCATTCAAATCAGTAGCCACATGGAAATCTTGTCACTTAATGCCACCAACAATGGCTTGTGTGGGGAGTGGTGTCTGTACAGCAGCTGGGGCACATCATAGATCCTTTTATCACTGTGTCTGAATGAGTAGTGTCTTGATTGTATTGGGAGGGGGGGCTGTACATCAATATTGGTGGCTGAGAGAATTCAATAGATAATACATGTTATTTTATAGAATGAGAATAGTTAGTGTGAATATAGCAGGAATGTTCTCCTGCCACCAAGGTTTAGCCTGCCCTTTTGGCATCCACAGATGCCTTTTAGTGGAGAGTAAAGATGGCCGTCATCACTATGCTGCTCACAGCTCCACGGCTAAAATTAGAGCAGGCAAGCTGGCGGACAGCTCAGAGAGGAAGAGCAAGACACCCAAGAGACCACAGCAGTGATTCTCTCTTTAACTTTACATTAACATACCGGTTCTGCTTGTTTCCCTCCATGGCACAAAGGATTTCCAGGTGCCAGAACCAACAAATGGACACTTAACCCTTGTGGTGCTGTTAGACTTGCAATGAATGGTAGGGGGGCGGGGGGGGGGGGGGGGGGGGGGGGTAAGACAAACAGCCGACAGTTCTCATGGAAACAGGGCCGCATTTCCAGCAGACACAGACGACTGCCAAAGTAGGACCATGTCGGCTTCTGAAGCTGTAATGGTACACTGGGCTAATCCTCAGTGTTCAGTTCCCGCTCATCTGTGCTAGTGGCTTTGAATTACAGGCCCCACCAGCCAAATAAGTGTGACTATGTTAGAATAGAAGAAAAACGGTCCAGCAAGATGTATGATTTCCTGCAGGCATGTTGGTCATTGTATATATTAACAACAGTTTGTTTCTGTGTGAGTCAAACGTTCGGAGGAATCATGGTGTGTCACATTATCGATGAGGCACTGCATTGGAAGCATCGTCATCTTTCATCGTTGACCACAGAGCTGGTCAGGTCACATTGAACTGTTATCTGCAAACTGCTGATAGTGCTCCTATTTCAGCAACTGCCTCCACCAAGCTGTAGGTCAATCATTAATTCAGTTCTCTGAGCAACCAGTGCAGGTGTACAGTCAGTGTCATACGATTTCCCCTGGCTGTCGGTAAGTATGTTTGCATACGTATGAGACTAGACCAGGTGCTAGTCACGATAAGTACACGTCAGATGTAAATAAAAAGTCCCACTGGTGGGGAGTGTGGCCACACAGACTGAGGCATTCGCTGGACAAGTGAGGTTCTGCTATTGTCCAAGGTCACTCTATTTATGGGAGTTAATAAACTGAACTTGAGAATTGTCACTGACACCTTACAGCTCCCTCTAACATAGTGAAGTGCTGGGTTAGGAAGCTGGGTTAAAACAGGATCACGTGACAGCCCAAGCTCTCCGAGGACATTGCGTTGTGAACAGCATCCAGATAATTGACCCAAATGTGCGGTGTGTAGCGCGCAGCAGCCTAATACACTTTGAAAAGGATACAACCATGGACACCCAGGCCTGCATGTCACAGAGTGAGAGGTCAGATCATGCTGGTTGTGGGTTCTCACAATGTTTGACTTTGTTCTGTCCTCTTTCCCTCAGCGGTTGACCTGCTCTACTGGAGGAATGTCAAGCAGTCGGGGGCTGTGTTCAGCAGTGTGCTACTGCTCCTCTTCTCCCTGACCCAGTTCAGTGTGGTCAGCGTCGGAGCCTACTTGGCCCTGGCAGCCCTCTCCGCCACCATCAGCTTCCGGATCTACAAGTCTGTGTTGCAGGCTGTGCAGAAGACCGATGAGGGACATCCTTTCAAGTGAGTAAAATGGATGATTATTGAGTGAGAAGATTTCATTAAAAGGCCCATGGCGTTAACCTACCGAAGGGATTTGTCTGTTTTCAGAGCCTACCTGGAGATTGAAATCGCTCTGTCCCAGGACCAGATTAGTAAATATGCCGACAAAATCCTGCTGTACACCAACACCTGTATGAAGGAGCTCCGCAGGCTGTTCCTTGTACAAGATCTGATCGACTCCTTGAAGGTTTGCCTCAAACTAGCTTATTTGTCGTATAGCATCACTAGCAAGGGATGCTTATAATAGTCAGATACTTTAAACTGCATCACCTTCAAGTACAGTTTAAAATCAGCTCTTCTCGCGGATCATTTTTGACTGACACACAGATGACTGAAACATGTCCGTCTCTGTGTGTTTCAGTTTGCTGTTTTGATGTGGCTGCTGACTTATGTGGGAGCTCTCTTCAACGGCCTGACACTGCTCATCCTAGGTGAGGACATCCTGACACACAAAGTTTGATAATCGTCAATATGTATAACTTTATGTGTGTTAAGAATGGGAGTTACTGCATGTCCTTATCTCTATGCCAGAACCAAATAAATGTATCGGATGAGTTTACTTTATTGTTGAGCATGTATCCGTTTACTTTTAGCTTACATTAGATAAGCCTGTGCTGGCACAAATGTGTTTGTTTGAGCATATTCCCACTGTACAGTAGGTAAGAATATGTTGACATTAACCATTATTGTCTCCTTGCTTGGACAGCTGTGGTCTCCATGTTCACCATGCCTGTGGTCTATGAGAAACATCAGGTAGGAATCTGAACTTTGGGGTAACTGAAATCAAGCTTGATCAAGAAAAGATGAAGTATTTACACCTGTCATTTTCCCTCTTTCAGGCACAAATCGATCAATATGTGGGACTAATACGGACCCAGGTCAACTCTGTGGTGGGGAAGTGAGTGTTTGCCGTTCTGGCTTCTTGTTAAAAGTTCACTTATGCTATACACAGATGTAGCTGCAAGCCACAACAACAATAAATCAAGGTGTATACAAATACACTGGGGAGTTGTTATAGACCAGTTTTCATCCTAATACTAATATTGGGAGGTAACAACCTGTTAATGCAGACAGGACTGCAGTTGTACGTGTTAGCTACCAGGTATTTGTTTATGTAACTTTGAAGGTGTGGATAAGGGCGGTGCTGAAAAAAATAATTTGTACTGCTGTGCTAACCTTCCAATATGCAAGCTTTACGAGTAAACAATTTTGAGCCTCATAACCATCAAGCATTTTTAAAATAGATAAAAGAGGCCAGATTGAACATGTGGTGAAGGGTGAAGAGTGAGTCAGCATAATAGAAAAATGGACAATGGACAGTTAAAATATGTCAGCTCTTTGAAGTTTATCTAAGGGTCAGTTGATGCTAAAATGTCCGCATGCAGTTTTTGGACAGACCACCAGCTATTTACCAATTTTAGTAACACCTGACATTGTTTTATGGACTGCCGTAAAAAGAGTACAAAAACAGCATGGGTTATAATAAGCACAACTAAACCTAGAATAAATATCTTGTTGGACTGGAAGTGTATGAATTAAAACCTGTTTTCTCTGTACAGGATCCAAGCGAAGATCCCCGGGGCCAAGAGGAAGGAGGAGTAGACCCGTCTGGCTCACGTGACGCGGACAATCCAGTCCAGCTCAGACAGCTCACTATTGAAAGGGCCTTGTCGTCATCTGTGGGGCGTACTGAAATGTCATCTTGGTGTTCTCTTAAAGCATCCACTGGAGAAGCCTTCACCCTGTCTATAGCAGTTAAAACACTAACACAGTCACACGTACATAATCCTGTTTCTAGGTAGACAAGTACACAACTTGAAAACAAAAAAAAGAAACTGACTTTTTTTGTGTTGCTTATTATGAAGTGCATGAAATTGAGCCTTGGGTGAATAATATTTGATATCTTTTGTGCAGTTTTTAAAAATCACGCTACATTTTTGCTTTGCAGTGCTTACCACAAACTGTATGGTTTAGCACAAAAAAGCTAAATGCTCACAGACGTGCTCTGCTGCCAATGTTAAATACTGCTTCATGTTTCTGAGTTAGCAGACGGAGCTTCTCTCCGTATATGTCGATATATATAAATATCAAAAATGTTTTCTTTTGGTGTTTCCAAGCACAACATAATTTAACAATATGCGTCTTAGATGTGGTAATTGTAGGGTTTTTGCTTTTGTTTAACCATAAATGAACAATACACGCTCATGTTTTAGGTACTGTTGTACAACTACTATGAAGACAAGGAGTATCTGGTGATATTTAGCTTGTTTGAATTACTGTCCAACTTTGTACTAAGTTCAACTATACTCTGTAGTTCTTTAGACCCGGGACTCTTTAACTATTTGCACTTACACTATGTATTTAATTACAGTAAGAAAATAAATGTACCTTGATGTATAACATCTCCTCAGCCGCTTTACTGATGAGTTCACATTTATGAGATGACTTCAAGTGAGTGAAGATGAGTTTGTGTGTGACACCACAGCTAAGTTTAAGCTGATAACATTTTGGATGGAAGACCTGGAATGATGGGCTATAAATATAAGCCAATGAATTGTGGCACAGATGCGCATCTCATCCCATAGTAAGAGTTGTGTGTGTGCGCACAACCTGTGGTTAAATTTAACTTGACTCTTAGGTCACAATGAGACTATGTATGAATGAAGACTGATTGACAAGCCTCATCTGTTGCAAAACACTTTTTAATGTCCCACTGCTGAAGCGCTATTACAACAAGCCATCAATGAACATGTACATTTTTTTACTAGCAGCTATTTGTTTAAACAAGGCATAACTACTTCAGTGATGGTTTCATACAACAAATAAAATAATGAGGGTTTTGCTGTGTTGCTCAAAGCTACAGACCAATTTGAACTTAAAAAATATACTCCTCTGAACATAATTAAATTAAAATTCCAGGCAACTGCCCATAGTTAGAATCAGTTCAAGTTCAACACAAATACAATAAGTAAAGCAGCTTCTTAGCTGTTGAGGAGAGTGACAGGATGCAGCTGGAAGAGGACACCTTTGGCCTTTCCACCTCCAGGCTCAACAATGTCCATCTTTAGAGCAGGATCCACCTACAGGTTCAATTCACAAACACTTTAAAAACACACAGAGCCAAAATGTGCTCACAAAACAGCATGTATCAGGGCTAATGAGCAAATTAAAAACATCAAATAATTGACGCAAAAGCAAGTTCATATACCGTACCTGGTTCCATTTCTCAAATTTCTCGTAGTACACAGGAATAACAGCTTCCCTTGGCGGCGACTTGGTGAACAGTCTGCATTAAATAACATAAACGAGATGTAAATAATTGCATATGCATTGGTCAAACTTTAAACTGATTTTCTGTGGGTGTGTGTAAGTGACCTTGTGAGACGGTCCCTGCAGTCCTCCTGCAGGTGGCCGATCCTGTCGGCCCCAAGATGCCGGGTGCCATTGGGCCCTCCACACACCAGACGGTTTATAGCCACTCGCAAAGCATTTATCTGAAAAATAGACAAAACAGAACTTATCAGTAATGCACAACAGAGAATTATTTAATAAAGTACTACAGTAGTAGACAGTGTTGTAGAGGATTAGCACAATGTCAATGCACACAGTGCAAAATGATATTAAGTTTATTACTGCAATTACACTATAGTTTTACGTATTACTTTTAGCTGTTGAAACTCTGAAATAAATATACAGAAATAAAAAAGCATAGGAAAAGAGTTCAACATTTGAGAAACAGTACCAATAGTCTGTCATCAATGATTGACAAAAGCTCTTGGATCTGTACTGCTGTCATTCACAACACAATTGCCGCTCTGCCTCCCTGGTAAGGTGTTACCTCAGTGATGTCTTCAACATCAAACTTGACGTCAAAGGCGAGTTCGATGTCATGCTCAGGTAGGATGCCCTCCTGGCATTGACTGTTCGGACCCAGGCCACAGAGGGCGCCAGTGTAGCATGTCCTCTCCTCGTTAGTGCTGAAAAAAACAAATGGGAAAAAAAAAATATTAACATGAGATCCTGATTATGCTAGCTTTACAGTCTGTAGTGATACGTTCTTGGGTCTGACTGACCGCAACTCCATGATGGGCGTGAAGAGCATGGTGATGAGTGCAGGCAGTCCAGGGATGTCCGGCATGATGGAGGTATCTCTCAGTAGAATCCGTGTCCCTACAAAATAACCACGATTAAGATGTAACATTTAAGCAAAGAACAAGCTGAACAAAATATAGCCCTGATAGTTGCTTGATGTTCTGTGTTCATGTCTTCAAGCTGCTTCTTTTACATTACATGTGGTCATTTACTCCATTGTTAATATAAAAATAAATATTGATTAATGGTAAGTGTATTTCTGAGCAGCCGTTGTATCTATTACCTGTGGAGTTGACTGACACAGTCCCAGCCACCAGCATCCTCAGATGTTTGAAGTGAGGGTTTTCATTCAGGGCCAAGCAGTTGATGCTGTTCCTCTCAATACACACCGTCCTGCACACACACACACACACACACAAGCATGAGGGGTGATTCTCAACCGGCAAGTTTCTTTTGCTCTTGTATGTGTGACACTTACTTGTAGTATGTCTTGTGGCTCAAGCTGTGAAAGCTTATCTTATTAGGACTATGTGGTCCGTGCAGGTGAACCTAAAGTGTTAGAAGGAAGGCAGTAGTCAGACACATCACATGACACATTCATGCATCCATCAGTTATGGTGATTCACAGAGTTAGTCACCATGTCGTCATTGTTCTGCTTATTTGACAGAATGGGTGTGCCTCTGTCTCAACACCAACACATGGACTGAGCCATTAAAATAGCACCATCTCCTGGACAAAGTAAGAGCAACACTCAGGGCTGAGGTGATGTAATCATCTACCCGATATCAAAATGTCAACATCTCGGACACTAAAGCCTATGTCCTTCTTCAGATCCATCCTCAAACCTTTTCTGAAGCAAACTGATTGTAAATGTTTTAATCCTTGTAACTATTTTCCCTTTATTATTGTATCACACTTTGTAACAGATTTCGTTTAAAAATGTAATACATATACAATATGAAATATATTCTACTATTTGTGGCACGCTGGTGGTTATGTTTATATTTGCATAATATTTTTGAAAATTTAAATGTCATGGCCAGACTCCAAACGAAACATGTAATTCCTGCCATCTGCAATAGCAATACACAACGACTCCCTTCTGAGAGAGAAGACTCCTTCACTGAGTTAACAATAAATACAATTCTGTGTCATTGTTGTGAATTAGTTTTGCTGTTGCAATGATATCATTCCCTTTTGGGGGTGAATAAATTATGCTATCCATCGATCTATCTATGTTTTTGAAGCGGCAGTGCATCTTGCCTTTGTCTTGGAATAGGACTGGCGGCTCTTGGAAAAGTGGGCGAGCAGGTCGTCAATGAGCTGCTTTTCTTCATTTTTGCGATCTTTCCAGGAGCTGGTGGCACTGTTTGGGACATATGTACCTTTTTCCATGTCCTTGTACAGGGACATCACTGCTTCATGGTTTTGCTGTGGGAGCACAAAAATATTATATACATACGGTGTGTGTGTGTGTATATTTATATTCCCAGCAGATGTTGTGGTTGGATGCTGTGAGCAGCATTACTTTGTTAACATGAAAATAGAAGCATGGATCATGAAGTTGGTCGGGGTTTTTGGGTCCACGCAGACTGTAAAGCACTACAAGAAGCCCTGATGTTATAGAGGTGTGTATGTGTGTGTGTGTGTAACATCAGGGCTTCTTGTAGTGCTTAAGGGCCCGTGTCCACCTAACGCCTTTTTCCAGCGTTAAACGCTGGCTGTGCGCTCGGGAGTGTGTCTACTGAGCGTTTTTTTTCGACCGCTTTTTTTCAAGCGTTTTATGAGCTGGGAGAGAGAGTGCTGTGATCGGGGGAGAAAAAATGCTGATCGTCACCTGTCAGTCAGACCTATCAACACTGGTTTAACTCTTTAGGCTTGCTGTTTTCTATTTAAATCTTTACATTTTAATATGAGTAGTCTTATGAAACAGAATACTTTCCACCATCCTCTGTTTGGATGAGGAGTTATCACGGCTCCTGCAAACACACACGGAGCAAGTTGTAGGCTGACGTGTGCGCATGAAACGATCCGTAGGAGATAAAAAATACAGCGAATCAAGTGTTCGCCTAATCTGCTCCCACAAACGGGCTCTCCTCCCTCTGTTCTGGTCATTTTAAGTCACTATTTTCGTACAGTTTCGGGTAAACAGAGACGGAAATAGCAGTTTCTCTTCCGTCTTCCTTGTTGCCAAGGTGACGAGTCCCGACAATCTACTATTTGATTGGCCCTTTGAAAAAAGCGGCCGTGACGTCCCCGCCGCCTTTCTGAAAAGTTGAACTTTTTTCAACTTGAAAAGCTCGAAGCGGCCGCACAAAAAGGCAAAAACGCTCGGAAAAAAAACGCTGGGCGCTGCGCCTTTTCTCTGAGCGGCCGCCTTTTCCCGAGGCGGCCGCTTCTCATTGGGAATCAATTGAAAAAAGGCGTTTGCGGTGGGAAAAAGGCGGTAGTTGGACACGGGCCCTTACAGTCTGCGTGGGCCCAAAAACCCCGACCAACTTCATGATCCATGCTTCTATTTTCATGTTAAAGTAATGCTGCTCACAGAATCCAACCACAACATCTGCTGGAAAAATTCAGTACTGCAAGGGGAAAATTATGATCGTGTGATTAATTCAATGTTCTTTGTCAGAATACACACATAATACTTAACATACTAAGCGATTGTAATCTAGAATACGGTCAAAATCAGCTTGTATCTACTTGGGCTGTGTATTGGCAAGAATCTGCCGACACGATACATATCCCAATACAGGGGTGACGATACGATATATTGGGATCTACAAACAAGGCGATTTTTTAAGTATATTTTTTTTAGTTTATTTTTGGAAACATTATGAAATTAAATGTATAAACAGTTATAAATATAATTCTCTATCATAAAAAAGATTTTTAAGATATAGAAAATAAAGCTAAAATATAATTTGTAAATTCTGCGTAAATGATGGCATGAAAGCAAATGAAAGTCCATATCTTATCTTTATTCACTGTATGTCTATTTTAATGTGAAGCTTGTAAAGCATGCAAATTTAAGGCAAGTCAAACATTACTGGTGGCAGCGAAATACATATACTAAAAAAATAAAATTTAAATCGATTTTTGCAAATTATGAAACTAATTTTTTCAACACCCCTTATATCTACTCACCATCCTCTAACTGTTCGTCAGGTGTGCATGCTGAAAAAAAGTAGGGTATAAACACACAGCAGCTAAGCTAACAACAATCTAAAAAAGCTGGCTCAGAGCCAACAGCTGTTTATCTTATACTTACAGCGTCCCTAGTATGTCTTTAATCAATCTAAATTCTTTCTATGTTAACATTTGCCAAAATATGGCAAATTAAATGTAATATACTGCAGACCTGTGTTGAGAAGTTTCTAAGGATGCTAAACTTTGTCGTATACTGTGACAATAAGGTATAATAGCTTTTTTCTTCCATTATTGCACATGACCCATTATAATTCATGCAAGACAATCTGCGACAAAATTGATGCGTCACCTTGGAATCAAAGCTCTCTTCGGCCTTCACAGCATGTCCTTCTTCCACTAAGATGTCTACCACGCTGGTATTTCTTGTCTCCGTGTTGATGAGCAGCTGCACGCGCATGATACCGTGGAGGATCGAGTAGAGCGACACTATGAGTGAAAGGCCCTTCACCAGTGTGTTGAAACGATCGCGGGCTCTGCTGCTCCACTGGTTTCCCAGGATGATGGACTGGGCTGAAGGACGCATTTCAATCACTTGGAACTCCTGAGCCTGAGACCACAAGCAAAGTTTGTGTTATTGTTTGTTCACAGTTTGAACAGTGGAACAGATACGTGCGTCTTCATTATCTGACCAGTGGTGCCACTCAGTGTATCGCTACCTGGAATGGGTGAGACAGGATCTCAGAAGGAAGCTCCCTCAGGCTGCTGCAGGTAACAACTGCTGCGTTGCCAAAGTCCAAGAAGAACACCTGCAGGACAATAACATATTGTACATGAAGTAACATCAGCAACTGCTATAACAAACTACTGTCAAAAATGATGTTTTCATGTTCTATTAACACTTGGAGAGGTCGAAAGTGAGGTGCCTTTTTAATAGTGCGAGCCTGGATAGTATGCATGTATTGGTTTCCTGCTGAGAACAAAGTCATGGTTACGGGCATAATGTTGTTTCTTTGTCCTGGTATTCGTGGGCTAACATTATTAAACTAACAGAGGTACTCAAAGCTTTTCTAAATATGAAATTCTAGACAAAATACAGACACATAACATTTATCTGTCCCTCTGCCTTTCTCAAAATAATTCACCTTTTTATAAGGGCTGTCAATATTAACACATTAACGCAGTGTGATTAATTTCTGGAATTAATGTGCATGCACAGAATGACCCATCCCATTCATCCCACCCTCTCTGCACTACAGTCGCTCTAACGTTGTGACTGACCCAGGATCAGTAACTGCGCACGGCCAAAACAATTAAGTTGTATTCAAGAATGTACAACCTATGGATTCACCAAATAAATGCCATTATATAGCCTATATTTACTCAAAGACATATAGAGACAAATTGAATTATGGTGTGGTAAGCATATATTTAAATTTGTACATTTTAAATGTACATATCCACCTTCTGTCATTTATCTTATATACAGAGAAAATCCGAATTGTAATCGTTTGACAGCCCTAGTTGTTATATATATATATAAATATATATATATATACACAGCAGTGTTTCCCCCACGTTCACACAGCAGCGGCGCGCCACCGCTGCTATATTTTCTCCGCCGCTGCTATTAAAATCCTCCTCCTCCTCATTATTCTACTTTTTTTTTTTTTTTGGTTACGTAGCTCATTTTAGAAACGGGGCAATGCCTAACATAAACGCTGTCCATGCGTCGGAGGTGAATGTAACTTACTCGGCGGAAAACAGAAACTAACGGAGGGGAGCGGCTCACTGTAGAGTCCCTTTAGTCGCACTGTCAGTTTTTCGTCAGGGCTCTGTGTATCCGGGCTCGAGACATACAAACAGATCGCGGAACATTCACTAACGAAACAGTTAGTGGCTGAGCGAAGAATGTGGACTACTGTAGGCTACTGGTGCAAATTCCACAACTCATTACTTGTGTTACAGTTTAGTACAATATGTATTAATTTATATTTGGCTGCTCCACCAGTCCAGGCAGAACAGGATAGTTAAGTTTCAGTTTCGTTTTTCATCTCCGTGTCGGACAGCTGTTCGCTCAGCTGATGGGCTCAAGCCTCAGGGAGCAGACAGCAGGAGTCAGTCTAAAATCAGCGATGATCACTCTCACAAATCAAAAAGCTAAATTATAAAGTAAAGCTATCTCTTCCTCCCTCTATCTGTCTGTATAGGGCCTATATTTCTCTCTCCACTGCACACACACTGAACCTCTCCTCACTAGTTTTAAGGAAGCAGAAGGAGGATTATACCCTCATTTTGCACTTTATTATTTCTAAATATTAGAAGATTGCAGGCAAGTAAAATATCACCAGCCACTACATTCTCAATGATAGAGACGAATAATTACCTTTTTTCTTACAGTTTAAATCAAATATTTGAACAATACAGGAGAATAAATATTTGAAAGCAATACAGAATGCATGATATTACTGCATTGTATTGTATTCTATTTTTGTCACCAGGAACCTAAATGTTGTCAATTACTTTACATACATTTGGTGCATAGAAATTCACCAGAATGCAGGAAATGAAGTGTTGAATGCTCAAAAATTTATGGGGGGGGACACCCCCAGACCCCCACATTAAAATGTGTCCCAAACCAAGGTTTAATCACAACCTACACCCTTGAAATTCATTAATTGATTTGTTTTATTTGTATCTATAGGCCTTTGTATAAGGATACTTTGTAATTTTTATCACATTATTTTAAATTAAAGTCTTAGGTCCTGCTTATCAATTGCTCATAATAACCAGTAGGCCTACTTCTGTGTTGGACATTACTGAACCTCTTCCCATTTATAGCACCCAATGTCCCTGTCTAGTTCCATGTCCCCAAAAAATCAAATAAAGCAACCCCCCCCCCCCCCCAATTTACCGTTTCGTCTAGAGGGGTCGGGTGTTTGTCACCTTTTTCACCTCTTATGAGTTTGCAGGTCTGGTTTAAGCATTAAGCAAGAACTGTAAATACATTGTGCAAATCATTTTCTGCGTTGTGGCATTTTGTGTTTAAATATTAATTTCTATACAAAAATGTCAAAATCTGTAAATAAAGACACAACAGGCAAAGTTGCAACACCAATAATCCCATCTATCTGAATAGTAATTAGTGCATATTCTCCTCTCAAAGTGCACTGGATCAATGCATTCAAATGTAAAGGGTACAAAAAAAAATTGGCCGGGGGGGCATGCCCCGGACCCTCCTAGGACGTTTGGGGACCACTCCACCGCTGCTGAAAAAAATCCTGCGGGAAACACTGTACAGTCATATGAAAAAGTTTGGGAACCCCTCTCAGCTGGCATTATAATTGACTCTGCTTTCACAAAAAAAATATAAAAGTGGTATGTATTTCATTTACCAAGAACAGCTAAGTACTGGGATGTTTTCCAAACAAAGATTTTTTGAAAAGCAGTATTTAGTTGTATGAAATAAAATAAAATGTGAAAAACTGGCTGTGCAAAAATATAGGAACCCTTGTGGTTTTGTTGATTTTAATGCCTGTAACAGCATGTAAAACTGATTACTTTAAACACAAAATTGGTTGGATTATGTTGTTAAGCCTTGAACCTCATAGAAATGTCTGTTTAATCATGAGAAAATGTATTTTAGGTGCCTAAATGCAAGTTGCACTTCTCTTTGACTCTCTGCTGAAGTGAGACAGAATGGGATCATCAAAACAGCTCCCAAAAGATCTGAAAAACAAAGATTGTTCATTGTCATGGTTTAGGAGAAGGCTACAAGAAGCTTTCCCGAAGGTTTCAATTGTCAATTTCGACTGTAGGGAACGTTGTCAGGGAATGGAAGGACGCAGGCACAGTGGCAGTTAAACCCAGGCATGGCAGACCAAGAAAAAAACAGGAGCGGCATAGGTGGAGGATTGTGAGAATGGTTGCACACAACCCACAGATCACCTCCAAAGACCTGCAAGAACATCTGGCTGCAGATTGTGTATCTGTACATCGTTCAACAATTCAGCGCAATTTGCACCAAAACATCAGCTTTTTATAAAGACCAAATAACTTAATTTTTGTCTCATCAGTCCAAAGCATTTTCTTCCAATATGAATCTGGCTTGTCTAAATGAACTTTAGCATACTCCATGCAACTGTATCTGTGGCGTGGGCGCAGAAAGGGCTTCCTTCTCATCACCTGGCCATACAGATGTTTTGGTGCAAATTGCACTGAATTGTAGAACCATGTACAGATACACAATCTGCAGCCAGATGTTCTTGCAGGTCTTTGGAGGTGATCTTTGGGTTGTGTGCAACCATTCTCACAATCCGCCGCATATGCCACTCTTGTACTTTTCTTGGTCTGCTAGACCTGGGTTTAACTGCCACTGTGCCTGTGTCCTTCCATTCCCTGACAACGTTCCTTACAGTAGAAATTGACAATTGAAACCTTTGGGAAAGCTTCTTGTAGCCTTCCCCTAAACCATGACAATGAATAATCTTTGTTTTTAAGATCTTTTGGGAGCTGTTTTGATGATCGCATTCTGTCTCACTTCTGCAGAGTCAAAGAGAAGTGGAACTCGCATTTAGGCACCAAAAATACCTTTTATCATGATTAAACAGACCTTTATATGAGGTTCAAGGCTTAACAACATAATCCAACCAATTTTGTTTTTAAAGTCCTCAGTTTTACATGCTGTTACATGCATTAAAATCAGCAAGACCACAAGGGTTCCCATATTTTTGCACAGCCAGTTTTTCACATTTTATTTAATTTCATAAAACTAAATACTGCTTTTCAAAAAATCTTTGTTTGGAAAACATCCCAGTACTTAGCTGTTCCTGGTAAATTAAAGACATATCACTTTTATCTTTTTTGTTTGATAAATTGTTTGGTCAATTATAATGCCGGCTGAGAGGGGTTCCCAAACTTTTTCATATGACTGTATCTGCCTATATCACAATGACTTCAGACAACTTGTGCTCAGAAATTAAGCTAAATAGATATAGAACTGATGCTGCTGTTGTATGTGTAGGGCAATACATGGAATAAAAATGTTAACATTGTTCCTTAATCTGTTGTACCACCATGCCAACATTCAGCATTTGTGAAAACAAAAAGGAAATCATTCTTCATCAAAATAACAAGAAATTGGCCTATTATAGCCAAACAGGCCATTTATAGTCCGTTTTTGGTGGGGTAGAGGTGCTGGTCAAAAGGCAATTTTAAACACTGACATTAGTAAGGTTCAATTCCACTATTTTGTACAGACAATTTTTCTCTTTATCTTTGCAGAATTATATAAGAAAATACATTAAAAAAAAAATCAGACAGAAGACATGTTATGAGAAAGTACTACATCTTGATTAGAGATCTACCATGTGCGAGCGATATTCACCTCCACTGTGTTGCCGCGCAGGTGCAGGATCTTGGCGCGATAGTACAAGCTCTGATCATTGATCTCAGAGTAAGGAGCCAGACACAGAAGGTTGGGGTAGAGTGACACGGTTACAGGATGCTGTGTACGTGTGTTTATCTCGGCCGTCAGATGGCGCTGCTTCTCCAAACTGGCTTCATCTGCCTGGAAGCCCCAGAAATGTCCCACCTCCACCACCTGCAGCACAGTTTAGAGTTGATATACATTGAAACTAATTTGAAAAAACAAATGTATTCCTTGTAGATTTAGCTGTATTAGACAAAGCTAAGTGTAAATAACTGACCTCTGTGATATGGACCACAAACAAGGGGTTGGGCGGTAACTTGTCTGGGTCGATGGTGCTACTGACCAAACCCACCGGACAGACGGACTGGCTCTGGAGATCAACATTCACCCTACACAGAAACAGCCACAGAGAATTGGACTTTAATGTAATGCACACTATGAGTGATGTAGAAAACTGTTTATGCTGCTTAGATGCTACTGTCATAACATAACATTATTCTGGTGAGTTAACAAAGCTGCTGGGCGAGTATTCATCAGGAGTCCGAAATCAAAACTGACCCTGTGCAAAATGTAAGTTTATACAGAGTTTTCTACAGATCATCACAGCAATCGAGGCAAAGGTTTTCCAATATTGTGAATGAGACATACTGGAAGTATCAGTATTAGGACAGAGCTTCTGTGTCCTAAAACAGGGTATCTACAGGTTTCAGCATGTCAAATTTAAGACTTTTTAAAGACCTTTTTAATACCACCTTGAATTAAATTTAAGACCTAAAACACAATGCATAGAGGCAATATTTGGGGGGGGGGGGTCCAGCTGTATTACAACCCAAGCATAGCTTGTGTGTCACTCATTCAAGTTTACTTTTTGTCTGTTTATTCAACATAAAGTGATACTCATTTATATCAGAAGCTAGGAAGAAAGTAGCCTCTCAGGGTATCTGCACATTTTAAGACCTCTAATGAACACCAATACCTTGGCAACATAAATCTACACTACAGTATGCTCTGTAAAGATTTTTATTAAGTTTGAATATCAAATATTCAATGCACTTCAGCTAACAACTGCTGTCTAATTACAGAAAATAAAAAATGTTCAGAAGTCTGAATGAAGACAATGCCCCCCCGCATTTACAATCAAATAAATATTAGATCACTGTAAAGGCAACGTGAAAACCCATCATTACCACCTTTTCAACCTATTATAGAGCTGTATCAATTGGTTTACATATTCTGATTAATCGAGTAACAAGAACAGTTTAATCAATAAAGAAAATGTGTTAGCTGCAACATTAGAATGAAATACAAAAATCTGGTAATTTATGGGGAAGAATGTCATTAAAATTTTAATTATCCTACTTCTTCAAACAACAAACTTAGTCCATTACCTTTATTTTCAGAACTTATGGCAGACACTATTTAAAAATTGGTTCCACAGGTGAATGTTTTTGCACTTTCAAAATTGGGAAATAGGCTACTGTAAAGTAGGCATATACTGTAGGCCTATACAGGTTTGCATAACTGGGGGATGCCCACGGGACCTGCTGTAATTTGCAAAATGTTTTATTTTCTTCATATTGTTGCAGGCAGCCAGGTTAAAAAACTGCAGGTATTAGGGTTGTACCGATTGGTGATGGAAATGCAGGCTACTGTCTGCGATTGACGGGACGATCGGCAATAGTTGTTAACTAGCCGTCAGAGAGGGAGGGCAGAGTAGAGAGAAAGAAAGCGACAGACAGACAGAGAAGCAGAGACTCGCGTCTAACTCTGTGAGCTCATGGCAACGCGACCCGAATGTCCGTCTAATGAGCAGCTATTAATGAATAAATATAGATAAATAAAATTTACTAAACACAATAAATCTGTTTGTTTCTGTGTGAGTTGCATTTGGGTCAGTAGCCTACCTACATCGCCAGCGGGCGGGTGGTTCCGCACCTACAAGCAGCGGCAGGGTGTGGTCACAGGGTGAATAAAGCCAGCCATGATATTTGTCGTCCACCCTCCACCTCTCACTGAATTTATAATAGCTGGGCATGCATTTCACTGGGTCGTTCTCCCCTTTCTTGCTTTCCCGCGACTTCAAATTCAGAGGCAGGGGACACACATTCTTCTTCTACGTTTAAATGCGGATCACAGCCACACACGGCCGTAGGCTACTGCCTCTAGCGTAGTGTCAGACTTTTATATGAGCAGTTAGTTAGAAAGTAGCCTCTCTACATCTCCTTCTCGGAAAGTCGCGGAAGAAAAAAAAAATATGACATTGAATAGTCCTGCCCTGACAAATTTAAGACCTTTGAGTAATGGATTTAAGATTTTTTAAGGCCTTAATTTTAGATACATGAATTTAAGACTTTAAGACTTTTTAAGGATCCGCGGACACCCTGTAAAAACAGAGTACCGGTACTTCAACAGCATAGAAGCTTGTCAGTTAGAGGCTTGTATCCAGTTCTATTAGTTTTGGTTGAAGCATTAAGAAACATGTTGCCAAATAAAGAGAATAATAAAACCTATACAAAATGAAATATATTTGAGATTATTAAAACATGACAACAAAGCTTCAGACGGGAGGAATTATCCCTGTTTAAAAGACAAAGTAATTAGTGTGAATAATCAAATTGTTGTTTTCTATCATTGTTAAATAGTATTGGACAGCTAATAATGTCACATGCTTTTCCCACCTCCCTTCCAGATGGTGTAGGAAGAAGCTAGTGCTGTCTTTGCCTAAAAGCTCTCCTAACTGAGTCCAAGTGATTGCTAGGGAGAGTCATGCAGAGTGCGTGGATGTTAGAATACGTTTAGGCTCAGTGCAGGGGGTTCCACTTTCCAAAAAGACGGTCAAGAATGGCACTTGTTTCAGCCCAGGAAAGACAGACAAAGTCAAATCTTTGTGCTCATATGAATATTTTATGCCCATCGAGCTTACGCAATTTTTTTTTTTATTATTATTATTTATATCTTATTTCAATAATGTGTGAATAGAGAAGTACCTTGAATATTTCATGTGAGTTATGGTTCCGTTCCCAGCACAGATTTCTATTTGTTCAATGGGGTAGGTAGAAAGCTCCATGGGAGGACTCTGATTTGCCAAGAGGAGGGCAAGGGACACCTCAGGCAGCACGCCCGAATCTTGGGATGTCCTATAGAACTCCACATATGCTCTAAACAAACACACAGACACACGCAAATGAATTAGCACATTAAATAAAATGGTTAAAGTACAAGCAAAAGACGAATGATTTGCTACAGTGGCCTTCCGTACCTGGAGCTCTCAAAGGAAATGGTTTTGACCTGTCCACACAGGCGGAACAGAGACTGCAGTTGCTTGTAATACAGGAAACTGTATGGAGGGAGGTTCCTCACCTAAAAAAAACACACGTGGTCTGATATTATAAAAAAGAAATCACTATGCCCTGCGTACCAAGTCTAAAGAATGTAGCCATACTAGTGGCCCAATAAGGGTTAATTGTTCATTCATGTTAATTGCACAACAGAAAAGTGTAAGTTTTAAATACAGTAATAATGCTTGGCTTTAAACAGTGATGGTATGGATCATACCATCACTGTTGTTTTGGGGTTGAAGCCGCTCAACTCTCTGGAGGCCAGTTCTTCATCTATTTCCCCCTGGATAAAGTAGTGTGGGTAATAGGCACCAGCAAAGAGCACCTAAGACAGAGAGATGTGCAACCTGAAACAATCTGACATTTAGGTATGGATATTCAGCAGCAGAATATTCCAGTCATATTTTGATGACTGGATCTAAAGTGAAAAGTGTTAAGCTTCACTTTGACATGGGAGATAATGTATGTGATGTACATCCCACAATATGCAGCACTGACTCTAACCTGAAGAATGAACTTCTGCCTGTGTGCGTTGGTGTAATCCAAAGTTTGCGTGTTGTCTTGCACATTCATGTTGAACTGGGACACACGCCTCCTCAGGTCCTCGTACAGCTCTGCAACCTGGACAGTGAGGAGTTTTATTGTAGAATATTAGCTCAATAATATGTGATAGTTGACGTGTTTACCAATCCATAAGCAGGGCTCAACGATAATTTTTTTTTTTTTTTTTTTTTTCCACTTGCCCAACAAGGCAAGTGGGTCTGAATTCGAATGAAATGAAGTACATTTTACTGGCCCCTATTAGGGGTGTTAACGTTTACCAAAAAGTCTAAACGGTTACACGGCTGCAATTTTTCCATGTACATGTTTAATCGTTTAATATGTGAGGGGAGGGGAGCGGGGGGGTTTGGACTGACTCCCGCTGTAGGGGACGTTGGGCTCATGAGCTGAACAGCTGATCGGACCAGCTGTTTGATATGGAGATGAAAACAAAAGTGAAACTGAAGGTGGGAGCAGTTAAATAGTTAGGCTAAATGAATAAATATTGTAACCAAACACAATCCTTTGTCGTTTTATCTGCTTTAGTAGCCTACAGTAGCACATGTCGACCCCACTCCTGGAAGTAAATTCAGTAATTTTCCAAACTTAAAAAAAAAATATTATATTATTATTATTATGATTTACTAACCGGCTACACGTGTACACCCCTAGCCCCTATACAACATTTTTTTTGTCAAGACCTGCACAATTAAACACTTTTATACTTGAAACATAAAACTTCAGTCTCCAGTGCCACTCCATTCTTACAATTAAAACCTAACAATTAGGAAATGAGTAGGGCTGCAACTAACGATTATTTTAATAATCGATTAATCGGTCGATTATTTTTTCGATTAATCGATGAATCGGATAAAAAGAATAAACATTTGTAAATGCCGCATCTTCATTCAAAAACTGAACATTACTTCAAATTCACAGTGCAGATCTGAAGTGTCAAAACACCAGGTTATTGCTCCAACGTCCCAGAACTATTAAAAGTAATATTAAATGATAAAAAAAAATCAAAAAACTTAACTGGGATAACACAAAAAAAACATACAATGTATGATACATGTATACAGTATAAGGGATGTCCATGGTAAACCAGTCAACCGATAACGATCCAAGTCTTTATTGATATCACAATTGATCATTTTCTATTATTTTGTTGAAATAGAACTTGTATTATTGCTTTAATTGCTGATATGATCATAGCTCAAGATAGGACATTAAACAGGTCATAATTCCATCTTTACTATCTATTTCATATTGCTGGGAAAACAAGTTTTCGCCAAAATCTCAAATTTCTTTTTTTTTGTGTTGCATTTGAACACATCAATCATATTACTGAGCCGGCCTGAACACATCACTTGACATGTTTGCTACTTTTTTTAAGCTAACTAGCTCTATATCCTTCCGATTTTAACATGGATTTAAAAACTGGATTACTATTTTTAATTGACGGGACTTTCTACACCGTTCGGTTGTGTGATTACTGCCGCTGCTTTGAATGACTGTTGATGCGCCGATGCCGACTCTCCGAGCCCGTCTGCAGCAGCAGCAGCTGACAGAGTTTTTTTGGACTAGACGGATACTGAGTTGAAGGAATTTTTTAACCCAAAGAAAGCAAAGGTACAACACTTTTATATAGGCCTACAGTCCAGTGTTAGATATGACCAAAATACAAACTGTGGCCGCTCACACTATACTATAGCTTTCCCGCACCGCTTCACGTGCGGAAGGCTCGCTGTGGGCGTGCATGAACCTGTCGGCGGCTGGATGTAAACAGTCCCGCGCCTACAAGTGACTTATTAATCGCGCGACTCAACGAATCGATGACCAAATTCGTTGCCAACGCTTTTAGTTATCGATTTTAATCGATTTTATCGATTCGTTGTTGCAGCCCTAGAAATGAGTCAGGATTTGTTACTGAAAATCAACAGCATTATACAGATAACATATTTCAAGTCTGACGGTACCAACATCTTTACGCATCTTAAAAAGCAAGACTGTCAGTCACTCAACAGAAGCAAGTTTCATTCTTGGTAAACATGAATACAAACTGCAAGATGAATGCCTGTAGTTCTCTGATTGACTAGGTTTGGTGACGAGAAAGACATCCTGAAATGTCGTTTGATGAACTCAAAACTGTAATCCAGCTCTCTGCTTCATCTCTGTACCTCTCTGATCCTCTTGATCTGGATGAAATTCTCTTTTCCCCAGTCCAACTCATCCTAATAAAAGAAAAACAGCAAAAGCAAAGGAACTTTAGACTCAAGATAAAACACAGGAAGGAACCAAGCTTTAGTTAACTGTTTAAATTTTAATTAGTCTCCAGACGAATAAACTATCTAAATAGGGATAACACTCATAATCTGCTTCACCGTGGCAACTGCTCTGTAAGCCAGTGTTGTGCTAAATGTCTTTCACAGTGTTAACTCTTAGCAATGGCCCAGACCAATTATTGTTATTAATGCCAATTTTGAGAATAGTTCATAATAATTAACTACAGTGTGTCAAGAGGTGGCTCTGTACAACAGTAGCATACTATTCAGCAAGTTGTTGAAGTGTGTGCGTTTTTCAGGGAGCTCATATTTGGTTGTTGCTTAGCTTACCTTTGGGTGTCTCAGCTGTCCTTTCTTTTTGGAGATGTGCCATGCCTAGCAGTAAGAGACGATAGAGAAGGGTTTTAATTACAGGCAAATATGCAAATCCATCTAACACCACAACTAACGCCTCTGGAGCGTGTCTGCGTCCTTTACTGCTGCGTCTATCTCTCTGTTGTAGGCCACACATGTAGCGTCTCACTACTGCTGCAGCGCTGCTTTTAAAAGACTCCTCATAGAGTTTGATAGGTCCTTTGACAAT
The DNA here is from genome assembly GCA_949357725.1 of Hyperoplus immaculatus. NCBI lineage: Eukaryota > Metazoa > Chordata > Actinopteri > Uranoscopiformes > Ammodytidae > Hyperoplus > Hyperoplus immaculatus. The sequence continues at coordinate 16,805,221 of OX442363.1, read as the reverse complement.
TCCCATTAATATGAAGTTGTTTCATGTCATGTTATCATACATATGATTTATATTGAGTAACGTCAGAAATCCCTGTGCCTCATTGCCTTTTTTTCCTCCACATTTGCGCTTGTGGGAAGTTTTATTTTGAAAGAGACACACCAGGAAATGGTGAAACTGCAGTGAATGCTGCTGGTATGAAGTCAATATGACTGTCAACAAAGTATTTATCTATAAGTTAAAGAAGTGAGCGTATCGCCAGCGAGCATTCCGAGGTGAAGATGAGTCCTGTTGTAGTCTATTAATACATTCAACGAGAAAAAAAAGGCAGACGCAGAGTAGACGCGGAGTAGGCATTAAATAAATTACCTTGAAGGCATTCACAAAAGCAATAGAGTCACTTGGTGTGCCACGGGTAAAGGCCAACTTGCTCCTGGAAAAACAAGTATTATTCAGTACATTATGAAATTTAAAAAAATAAAACAGAACAAATATGTTTCTGGCCTTCAAGTGGTCTGTCTACACTGACAGCCTGGCAGTCAGTGAATCACTGCTGCTTCTGGATGTGAGTCACCTGTGGCCGGCAAGCTGTTGCATGGACGGTATGGCAAAGAAACTCTTCAGAGAGTGTGCAGCAGCTAAAAGATAAGAGAAGTTGTTATTGTAGAACAGAACAGAACAGAAATGCTGCAAATTTCAGATGAAATGCTGCAAATTTCAGATGGGCTTTATCAGACCCGCTCCACTAACATGCTTATGCTTTATGTCCCACAAGCCCGGTCTGAGCTGGGAAAGACAGCTTTTAGCTTCAGTGCCCCTGACTCCTGGAACAACTTACAGCAACAAATTAAACTAAATAACTTCATATTCTTTAACCAATTTAAACAAAACTATCTTAAATCTGCCAAACTCTACCTATAACTGTTTTAATTAGGCTATATTGTACTTTCACCCATTTCATTTTAATTGCTGCCACTCTTCACCACTGTGTAAATGTTTCAATTGTTTTTCTCTTCACCTGTTGTTGTGTATTTGATGTATTTGCATTGAATATTGTTTATGTATTGTTGTTTTTCCTTTGAATTTGTTTGATCTCGACGTCATTGTAAATGAGGGTCACCCCTCAATTGGTCTCTCGAGGATAAATAAAAGTTAAATGAAATGAAAAAATTGTAGTTTGTTTAAACAGCCCAAACACATGTTCTATTATGCACATTATACAACCTTTGTCTCTACAAGTGTAAACATTTCCAAATGCAATAACTTAGGTCCATTCTGATAGCATGACAGACTGACCTATGATCAGACACTCATCCAGGCAGCCAAAGACGTGACCCAGAACAACCATCTTCCCAAGGGACAGGTCCACGGGAAGGTGGGCCAGCACATGGCCCAGGAATGTTAGTTCTCCATCCTCATTTTGAGTCTTCCCATCACTTTTCACAGATAGCGCGCCCATCTACATAAGGAAAGAAACACTGGCTGACACAAAGCTTTTGTCAAATAACTCCTGGATTTATACTCAGTGACAGAGCTGTGTGGTCAGCTGCTTGTTCTAATATTTCATTACACAAATCCACAAATTCAAATGTAAGGGACTAGACGTTAACGGCTCTCACAGAGGGGAATCATAATGCTTATGTACCTCTTTGAGTTGGAGCACTGTCCTCACTATGTCATCAAGATTCGGGGGTGAGAGGGCTGTGGAAAGGAGCGAGCGAGGATCTCCCATGTCCAGTAGCTTTACCTTCAACATGATGGTGGCCAACGGGGCAAGCTTAGAATGAAATAAACATGTATAATTAGGGTCAAAGCAGTGTAGAAAGAAAGAAAAATATCTGGTCATCCACGCAATCTCTTACCAGCATCTCAGGGATCATGTACTCTCGGATCTCATTCCTCCAGAACTCTTTGGTGATAAGACGGTAACAATAGCCCTTAGACACTCGGCCTGCCCTACCTGACATAGAAAGGAAACAAGTCTAAAAACAGAAGTGAACTGATATTTATTTACTTTTTGTGCTGTGTGTATTGTACCTCGACGCTGGTTGCAGTTGGTTTTGGATGCCCAGGTGAGACGTAGAGACTGATAATTGGTATCTTGGTCACAGACCAAGTGACGGGCAAGGCAGAAGTCGATCACTGTGATGATAACAACACAACAAAAACACCATTACCAATTTAGATTTTGTAAGATTTCATAATAAAAACACACATTGTGCTAATGCATAAAACCAAGCAGAGGAAAAAACCACCATATTTGACGTCTGGAACGGTCACTGAACTCTCTGCGATGTTGGTGGAAAGAATGACCTGTAAAGATGAGGAGAGATCAGTACATCATTTTGTGTGAAAATATTTAAGACAGAGTAAGATGAATGTTTTTTTTTACCTTCCTGTATCCAGGGACAGGGAACAGAAACACACCATTCTGTTCCTCCAGAGTAACAGTGGAGTGGAGAGGATAAACCTGCAATCTGAACAACGAAAGCGCTTTCATCAAGTAAAGAATTAGTGCTGCACAAATAATCTAATAGCAATGTGAGCTTGTGCAATTACATAATCGCACAAATGGCTGCGATTGCGATTTAATGTAAATAAATGTGCGCGAGTGTCCCGGACCCCCACATTTCCTCCCGTTGGAAACTAGAAGCACCATCCGCATATTAACAGATGCACGTACGTTCTACACGAGTGACATACGTATATGGTAACGAGGCGTTAGTCCAGTGTATCAACACCTGAGAGACAGCACAGAGAAAGTAAGATGAACGCATGAGAGCGATGGTGGCCCAGCCCAGTTTTAGTACGTTTACAGAGGTGTAACACTGCTACTGTCTTTGCACTTTGGAGGAATGCATTATTTTTTTTTTAATTCATTTTCAAAACGGTACGTACAAGCTTTATTTTTTTATATTTTCAATTATTCTTTATTTGTTTATGTTTCAATTGAGTTATACGTGTTACAAAACTATCAGTTATCGCATTTTCATTGAAAATTAGGAAAGTGGAATAATACCATTTATTTATTTTATCGCAAATCGCAATATTAGCCACTATAATCGCAATCGCATAATTTCTCCAAAATCGTGCAGCACAATAAAGAATAATAGATTAACGAGCCCTATGAGTTTTAAAGATGCTAATTCTGATTCTTATTACTGATATAGAAAACTGATTTGTCTTAAGAAATAACCCAGCAAAACAAAAAAGACAATACATAATAGTTACAGAGAAAGATTCAACAAGAGGTCAACTCAAAAGCTCACCTTTTGTGGACCAGTTTGGACAAGGCCTCCTGCATGTAGTGTATCTCATGTATACCAGGAAGGAAAACAAGCACACTGCCTCGCCCTGATGAGGTTGCGCCACTTCCTTTCTCTGCTATGCTGCTCAAACCCAAACCCACAGAGTAATTACTTTATGTGTCTGCCCATTTATTAAATCAGTCAAGGATGCTAAAATACCAATGCCTTACCTGGAATCTTTGCCTTCCATCTCATCAAAGCTCTGAATAAGATTGATGGCAAGATTGTACGTCTCTTCTGAAATGTGAGGGTCATCTGGGTGAGATGACTCAACCTGATGTAGAGACACACACACACTCAGAAATTTGGCCTCAAAAAAAAGAACAGTAGCATCATCAAGCATCTTCAAGCATCTTCTTACCCTGTATGGAAACATTTTGTGGAGGTCATCCAGATAAAACTCCTCAATGGCATAGGGGGCCCCCTCCACTTCAAACACGTAGGCTGGGTTCATCTTGCCCTGAATGGGGGTGCCGAAGTACTCAGCAAACTGTCTGCAGTTAATGGTGGCTGACATGAGGATGATCTGGGAAAAATCACAGGTCATATGATCAACTCATGCAGGAAGACAGAGGAGGTATATTTTATTTATATTGAAAGTACCTTGACATAACGAGAGTTGGAATGAAGAAGTTTTCTCAAAACCAGCAGGAGAAAGTCCATTTCCTCAGTGCGTTCGTGAACCTTGGTCAAAGCAGCATAATATTGATGAAACCACAGAAGGAAAAAAAAAACATTTAAAGGCCCTGGCAACCCAAATTCACTAAATCCTTGTAACTATGTTATTTGGGGGGTGAAATGAATGCTAATATGTATTTGAAAGGTTTTAGGAATATATGTCAACCCCCGCAAACATACTGTCATGTCAGTTTGTCGACCATTTGAAAAATCCTGATTGGAATGTTGCTTTAGATCTCTGTCTTCAGTTGTCACACGATTCTAAAATACATTGCAATACCCGTTAGATAATTTCTGATTTGAACTTTGGCTTACGTCTTGTCTTCAGTCGTCACACGTTCTAAAAATCTATTCTATACAATCTCTCTGGTGCCTCGCCGGAAATACAAACTGTCTCTTACACTCAAAGCCCCATCTGAACGAAGCAGCGCTTCACCCGGGGAAACGCTGTGAAGTTTACAGTGAGACCTTACGAGCCACCGTGCAGAAAAACTCTGTGGTTTAAGACTAAAATGATCACTGGGGTTTCCTGCACGTCAACGTTGTCTAGGGGAAAGTCTTCCGAAATCCGATTGCATGTCCCGAGCCTGGATACACAGAGACATGTCTCCAAACTGACTGCGCGACTAACTGTAGAGTGAAACAACCGCCTCGCTCCGTTAGTTTCAGCCTACAGCCGACACAGTTAATATAGTCACCATAAAGTAATAAAACTTGAATTAAACATGAAAATAACGGAAGAGTATTTTTTACATTTAATTAAAGAAATTACAAAAAACAAACAAAAACCATCCAACTAATTCACGGTACCAGTTACATTAATAAATTATGAATCTTGTGTTAATTCACCTCATCTACAACGATGTGTGAGAACTCTGTGAGGCACTTGGCTGAAACCAGTTTTTGAAGCAGCACTCCTGTAGTCATGTAGATTAGCCGAGTGTGCTCAGTAGCCATCTTCTCCAGTCCAACCTGAAATACAAATATTCAGAGTTGTTTCATAAATCTAGACAACACCACGCATAGTTTTATTTAGGCCCTGAAAATTACTATAATTTATTTTTTGCAGTTTTAAGTCTATAAAGGAACCTGACAGGAAATAAAATCCATTTGTGTGGGAGATCTGTTTGTTGTTGTTTCACTTGACAATATAAAGATAAACACCAGCTCAGTGCAGTGCAATCCATACATGTTTTGGTTTACTTTCTATGGTCAAATTCTTTGATGTTTTTTTCGAGAATTGGAATGCATTTGCAGCACTGCACATTGCACTACACAGGGCACACTGCAACCATTTCATTCCTTTCTGTCATATCAAACGCACAGGAACATTGTGCCGCATCATGCTCCTGTCAATAAGGTTATATTCTATTACTTCATAAAGGTGAAGAGGAGAGGACACAGTATGTTCCTCAACAGGTCTAGATTCAAAACTAATGTCTACAATGCCAACATGGCAGTATCTGGTTGGCCTTTGAGAAAATACCAGTGACATGTAATAAAGTCGATTGCCACCAAGTGTCTTACCTCAGGGAAATACTATCCAGTTCGCTGAATCAACTCTGAATAAAAAATGTTGCTAACTGCACAACTCTAACAAACCAAAACAAGACAAGGGAATAAAAAATGTGCTCTGTTTTTGCAACAAAAATATATTTTGGATGGCAGGGCTCCAAACTTTTTGGTTTCATTGGTTGCATCGGTGCGCCTAACTTTTTCATTTAGGTGCACTAGGATACATTTTTATGTACCGTTTCAGTGCTCTGCACAACACAGCCACACATCCTGGCAACAAAGCACACACAAGAGCCCGTTTTGCATGCAAAAACTCTTTTTAAGTTCTGAGACAGGTGCAATTAGGGCTGTGCGATATGGCGATATATATCGTCTGACGAAACAAAAACGTCTATCGTTTCATTTTATGCAATATCGTTTATTTCATTATGTTGCCAATCCCACTCTTTAGGACACAAACTATACATGTAGCTCGCAGTTAAGTTACTGTTATTCAAACCGAAGATTTCCTTCAGCGTAACTTCACATTAAAAGCCTTTAACTGGTGAAATGTGAGGAATTAAAGTCAACTTTGACTTTTATTTTGAAGCAGAAACACTAAGCGCTTCCTAGTTCCTGGCCCTGCTGCGCTTCCATCACAATATTTAAGCCCGACCGCACTTGGCTTTTCTAGCTTGTGTGATAGTCAAAGTTAATTTCGGACACTGACACCCATCGGTAACTAACAGACCTGTCGGTGTTTGCACCATGGGGAGAGGATCATATATCCCCGCTGACAGAGCAGTCGAGCCGGAGTTACTCGGGCAGCGCTTGACAGGCTCGCGGGGTTAGCAGCCAAGCTAGTGGGGCAGTTCGGCTGCTGTCCCCGCGGGCTGTCAAACGCTGCCCAGCTCGCGGTGTAAAGTTCCCAGAATGCGCGGCTCGGCTGCTCTCTCCGCGGGGTGAATTTACAAGCCGCCGCAGCCACAGCTAAAGAGGATAGCTCCATTAGGCTAAAGAGCTTAGCTAGCGAGGAATCCACCAATTCAGTCAATTCTGTGCCCTGAAACCCCACACGGCCCAAAACTACTCATATGTCACATTTGCATTGTCTATTTTGTTGAATGCTTGAAAATTTGAGAGTTTGAATTAAAGCAGAAAATAATCAAATGTGGGTAAATACTTTATTTGTTGAGAATTTAATTATTTATATGACATTTTTATATTTATTAATTGAATTTAAAGAAAATATGCTATATTGTCAAATATATCGTTATCGGGATATGAAATTCCTATATCGGGATTTGAGATTTTGGTCATATCGCTCAGCCCTAGGTGCAATGCGTGTTTTTTGTTCAGGGGAACCGGGTATGGTCTGGCATGTATTACTACAGGTCAATGTTCAGTCAGTACAGTGTCATTTGTCACATGGCTTGTGCACAGGGGTTACTGTTTTTCTCACATTTTATTAAACAAACAAAAAAAAATAGACTTGCGTATGTATCTTCAAAGTTTAGGAAAATAAAACAGTCCAAATGTTGCACTTACCTGATAACCCACCAGACTACCCAGGGTACACTTTCGCTGTGCGGCAACCCATCGTGCAATACTGGTGGCCCCAATTTTGCGTGGTTGGGTGACCACAATGTTGCATAAGGCATTTTTGTCATTGTAGTGGTCCAGAATGTATTGAGGCAGCTGGGTGGTCTTGCCACTGCCTGTGGCTCCTCTGATGATCACTACAGAGTTGTTTTCTACAAGAGAAATCAGCTGGAAGCAGGCACACACACACACAAAAAAAACACAAGCAGACACGTGGCTAGTTAAAAACCCTTTAGGCCATTTGTACCATATGACTGAAATAGAAAAGAAATAGAAAATCAATTATAAAAGTAAAATTGTAGATTGTAGCAGATTTGTAACACTTTATGATCTGCTTGTAGAATGCAGAGCTTAAAAAGGTAGCATGAGCTTCTTAAATATACACACACTACTCTCATCATCAGAAAATACACCAGTCAATTTAAAGTTAGCTCTTGTTCTGCAACATAAAAACATTGAGTCGTCCTGAGCAAATGGTACAAGTTTAAGTGCACCAGTGTCCCGAGGACATAGTAGTAATCTAAGTAATATAACCACTGAAATGGCCAAAAGAAAGAATACTACAGAAGAATGAGAGGGCACTTTCAGACCATCAGGGTGTGTGGTAAGTGTGGTGTATGCATGCATGTATGGAACATTTTACCTCGTGTCTGTTTTTGGTTATTGGCAAACTGGGGTACTCGTAACTGGCAAGTGGAGGAGGAGCAGTACCTAAAGAAACACACAAGAAATAGTGTTAAACAGTTTAGAGTGAAGAGGCATATCACTCTTAATCTGAAGGGCTGTTTACTCAGTAACGCTTTCAAAACAAACGCAAAAGTATTTTTACGTTTTGGGCAATTAATTTTTAGGGCTGGCCCGAATTATTCGAATACTCGTTCGGAAAATTAGTATTTGGAGCTTAAATTAGTATTCGGAGCTTCGTTTTTTTTTTTTTTTTAATTGTTGAGAAAATGTAATGAATGGTGCGATTGTTGTTGTAACTGGGCGACTTGATTGTCCAGTAGGTCTCGCATTATACAATGGTGCCATCTACTGGATCCATTTGGAACGGCAGAACCACCTTTGAACTTTGACCTAGTTGGCTGCTGACCTTTTCAAAGCCGGTGATACATGGTGATACACCAGCTGTATGCTACGTGACGTTACCAGAGCGAGGGACGCAAACTATAAGCGACACCAAGCAGAGAAGCGAGAGAGGTGGAGGAAGAATAGATAACTTGTTTCCCTTAACTTTATAACACAACATTAGCGGGATCTCGGGAGGAAAAGTAATGCTTAGCTAAATGCTAACCTTAGCTTAGTTGTTTGTTTACGTACAGCATCGCGCCCATAAACTGTGACTGGCTTGCTGCAGAGCATGAACGTCTTGGCAATACCCGGTCAATATAATGGATATAATATGGGCACATAAGACAATCAATAATCGGTACTTGTTATGGATTTATTGTACAAATTCCCTGAAAACAAAGATGCACGTTCCAGGATGAATTGAAAAGTCCCGTAAGGGCTGCGATGGCAGAGAGGACAGCTGATTTGGAATGGAACAGCAGCTGTTCACAAAGTCCATGGGGAAAAAGTAAGGAACTCCAACTTACTTAGGCCTACTAATTAACGTTCAAAAGCTATTAAATCTTCAACAAAATATGCAGATACTGTCAAAATCGGATATAGGGATTATTTTTTATTTTTTTTTATTATTAATCTTGTTTTTGATGGTGTGTTTTTCTGGAGCGAATATCCGAATATTCGCTCGGAAAAACCAGCGAATATTCGAAGCCTGAAAAATGGTATTCGGGCCAGCCCTATTAATTTTACACAACAGCGTTATAGGGGACTGAAAACGCAAGTTTTTGACACCAGGCTCAAGAGGGAAATCTTTCGAAAACGCAACTCCAGCGTCACCATGTAAAAAACAATGCCGTTCCCTGTTATAATGAGGATATCACGGCTCCACTCCGCACATGCATAGGCATATTACATTTGCTGTCAAATAGCCACATGAGTTAGAAGACAACATTTCATGACGCGATTATCGAGCTGTGTTTGTGTTGTTATCTCTGATAAGTTTATTAACGCTCCTCCAACAAAGTGTGGATTAACTGCATGGTGTCTCTAGGGTTGCCACCTTGGATTTAGGAAAAAAAGGGACACTTGATGTTTGGGGCGGAGGGCTCGGCCATTATTAGGCTACCAGTTAAGACTGACCAGTGTAATGACCTATAATAACCATAAACACCTACAGTGCTTTTTACAGTAGGATATATATAAGGAGACTGAGGTGGGAACCCTGGACCTTGTAGTTTTTTTTTTTTTTAAGAAAAACGTTGCCTAACTATGCAAGTGCTTATGATGTAGGTTAAGATGAAACCTAACATCAAGTTGAATACTCACCCCCAACTGATTCTGCTTTTCGGAACCGCCCTCCATCTGAGTTCTCATGTTTAGGACTGCCCTCATCAGGAACCTTTGATGGGCTGAAAATAAAAGCAAATTTAAGCAATTCCTTTTTTTTTTACACTCAACCAATTAATTGAAATAAAAGGCAAACCCTAGTCGTTTTCAGTACCTGTTATGTACAAAAATTCTGTGTAACCACTGTTCAGATTATACCTTCAATTTTCATCCAGAAAGCACTAAGTCACACCAAGGAGCATTGTGGTAGAAACATGCAGTCACAGAAGCAAAACTTGTTGCATGTAAAGGTAATGACACGCTTAAATTAGAGGATGAGCTTTATAGCAGCTTTAATCAATTGCATTTAGTTTTCTTGATAAATTTTAGTTCTGTGCATCAACTATGGTGCTCCGTTTAATTTACAAATGTATTAATATGTAGCATTGTGAATATGGTAGAATTTGTCAGCTCTTAAGCTAGTCTCGTTTGTTGAGGCTAATGCTTGATACTGCAGAATGTAATGCTATTCCACATACCAAAAACCCTACTACACAATGCCAATTTTAAGTAAATGTTAAGTTAATATCATCTATAAAATTACAAGTTTAGTAACACTGAGGCCATCATTAAAAATATTCTTCAAATGTAAGTTAATAGCTGGTGAAAACAGCAGAAACTTTTATTTATTTCGCCTTTCTCTCTGGTCAGCTCCACTAGGCCCAGAACACTGTAGCCGGGAGCGCGTTTCCAGTTGTCTCTGCCTTTCGCTCTCTTTTAGTGAGTAGAGGATTTTATCGCAGCAGCAGGCGAAACCTGACAGTGCTAAGGGGAGCTCAAATACAAAACACCCACGGCTCGTGCACACACATGCACTCTCATCCTCTTCCTTTCTCTCCAATGCACACAGCTCGTGCAAGCTACAAAGCAGCTGACCTTCCAACAAAGCTGCACACTGCACAGAGGCAAGTCGGGTGAACGGAGAGGAGAGGTGACAGTCAGTCAACAGTTTGTGACTAACTCTCCTGGAAAAAGTCTGGATGACAGGAGCAGGACAAAACAATAACTGCAACAGAAAGAGGACAAACACTTCAGACACATGAAGACATCGGAGGATTGCTGCCAACACACAAGTGAAGCACTCCTTTGAAGACTGAAAGAAGGAAGTTTACATAGACAGACCCATGGAGAAAAGAAGAGCTGGAGGCTGTTCTCAGTGAAAAACTCATCTTTGCCCAATTTCTGAACACTTTACACCGTCAGCAGTGCATAATCAATGTAAGTACAAATCTTTCTTTAAATTTTCAGCCACATATTAGTGTTATAATTTCATCCTGCAGAGGAGGACTGAGTTGTTTGAGTGGTGATTACTATGTGGAGCACTTCAGATATCTGAAAAGCCACTAGCGTTTGTATTTTGTGAGGCTGACCTCTGACCTTGCAGGCTGTGTCATGCATCTAAATCCCAGGTGGAAACTGTATTGAAACCATCAGTCTGGAAAAAATGGCCAAATACACACACCTGGGACATCGTCCTTCACCTAGTTTGATAACTGAAGGCAATCAGAGCAGCCTTCAGGTAGGGACCAGAGGTCAGTTTGGCTTTAGGGTGATCATCTTTCACTGTCAACCTTAACTTTTTAATTATAACAGTGCATCACAGTAATGGACAAAACGAGAATCCTCAGACAGAATTGACGGTTTGAGATTTCATGACACATTGCTCTTTTGGTCTTGGAAGCGAAAAAATTAACTCCTTTTGATACAAGTAAAAAATTCTGTCTCATTATCAGCATGAATAACTGACTAATTTTCCCCCTTTCTTTCCATTTCAAGAGAAAGCAGCTCTAGGTTTGAAGCGACAGATATTCCCCCATACAGAACCGTTAAGACAGTGCTATGGGGAAGCCATGGCCTTACGATAACAAATCATTCTTGTTTCGTCAGTTTTTTAGGACCGTCTGCTGTGACTGCCATGCCCCTGTTCAGCTGGATGAAATGGTCCCATGAAACGAGAGTACAGGCTCAGGATGAAGCTGCACCTCTAAAGACCCCGGGGGTCACACCCAGTCTGGTGTTGATCAGGGAACTCCTGTGGCATGTTGAGGAGCGTGAGCGCCTGGCAAGTGAGCTGGAGCGGGAGCACAGGCTGGCCCACAGTGCCCTGGGTCTCCACTGGTTTCAGAAGTACCCCAGGTTACGGACCCTCATCCCCACACCAGAGCTACACCAGCTGGAGTTCCTGTGTGCCCAGATCCCACCCATACACACAGCCATCGTGCTTTCCAGGTATTCGGCCATGCCATGTCCTCACATTAGTATGCTGTCAACAGTGGCTAGCTGCTACTGCATCAACACAATGCCTGACAGTGAAGTCCCAAAGGGAAAGGGAGGCAGGGCAAGCTGCCAAGAAAGCCATGATGTGTTACTGTCACAGAGACAGGCTATGTTGGGTGTGAACATGTGGCGGTGAAGGATGCCCTGTAAGACTGAACCAAGCCAGACTGCCGGGGTTTTCACTCATCTCTGTGTTAGCCATAATGATATAAAAGAAAGGTTGAGTAGTGGTTCCACATGGATGAGCAGGGCACTGTGACCTACTTATTTGTTTTCCATAAAACTCACTACTGGGACTAACAACTGAGTGCTTACATAACCACATTTTCAAAGAATATCACCATTTAGAAATAAATGTTATCAATCATTACAAAAAATCTTTACATTATTTCCCAGATAGGCAATTTTTGAAACTTACTGTTTTCCGATTGATCGGCCATTAAATCTGTCAATATTTGTTCTAAATAGTTTGATTTTGACACAATAACTCAAGAATCCCTTTTTTTCTGGCTGGTAAAAAAATGTAAAGTTAATTTTGAGCCCCGTTTGTGATGGTTAAGATATGTATTTTTAAAAACTGAAATTTTTAAATGTGGGACGCTGACACTGTCTTGATGGATATCTTTGAAAAAATGTTAAATGAACGTTCTATGGTGGCATCCATCCGCAGGTTTCGCGAGGTACTTGCCACTGACAACATAAGGCCCTGGGAGCTGGCGTCTGTCTTCAAGCAGGTGCTGAGGGACTTCCTGAGCCAAAAGCATTACGATGATGAAGAGGTCTTCTCAGTGCACACAGCAGAGTTCCGACCAATGGAAGCTTGGACCAGCCGCTACAAAATAAAGCAGGGCTTTGTCACACCCACCGTCCTGCTTTGTGGAGACCACCAAAGGGAAGAGATCCCAACAATCTCTGGATATGTGGACCGTGCCATGCGGCACTCCACTTTGTTCACAGGATCTAACAGGGACTGGGACCTTTCATATCACTATCCAGTTCCTTTCAGACCTGCAGGGGCATACGGCATGATACTGTGAGAGGACACTTTGCTCAAATGTCTATGGTCTTGTTTTTAATCACATCAGCAGCATGGAGACAAAATGCAATAATTAACGTAGATTATTTGTATTTTTCTATGGATTAGATTAGTCATAGCTTCTGACCAGTACCAGGTTATGTGAAATTAGGCTAGGTATACATTGTCAAGAACTGTTCATTACAAGAACTTGTTTGTCACCTTCCCCTTATAGTCTTTACTTTAAGGGTTAGGGTTAGTGAAGTTTTATATTAGAAACTTTCAGTCAGACTTTGTACAGTTGGGCATGGCATGTTTTTCCATAAGTGTATCATCGGGTCTTACATCTTGTGTCCTTGGCACACCATGGCTGGGGCGGCAATAGGTCCAACCGCCCCAGCCATAAGTATTTCGAAGTTTAGCAATATCTACGTGTGACTGCTTGTTTAAAAGTGGCTGAACATGCCAATGAGTGTGGAGCAGTTAAACCAAAGATTGTTGTTCCGTTTTTAGATTGAATAGTTTTTAGAGCCCCAGAGAAGAAACAAATGTAGTGTGTTTGAGTATTTTCTAAAATACAGTCTACTTTTGGAATCGTCCTCCATTAATGTAAAACATTATCCATATATAAATTGATTGGCAGCCATGTGAAATACTACACTTCAACAGTAACTCACCATGAGGTTGCCTTAATTATCAAACTTTGCATAGACACAGGTTGTCCTGCTCAAAACATTATGTGCAATGTGTTACTTTGAAACATTTAGATTGAACCATGTAAGGTGTGTGACTAAAAAGTAAATTAAATCTTTAAACGGGAATATGTATGTAAAACTACTGGACAGGTAAGGTGAGAACAAGAATGGCAATTAGCACGAGGTCAGCCAACTTTAAGCTAGCTACCGCTAACTTTGCCTAATTTTTTCTCACCTGCTCTCTTTCGACGGTGCTTCATCCAATTTTCTTTCAACAACTTCTTCTGTAAGTTTAATGTTAGCAAACGTCGTCCCCGATGTGAACCAGTCCGAAATTTGTTCTGCAGTGAACACTTTCTTCATGATGCAAGCGTTTACAATTGCATTTTTTCACTCGTGCCCTTCCTCAAATAGGAGCCATGGACCTATAAAGAAGGTTGGAGCTAAAAGCGCGAGCAATTGAGCGCGAGGCACTTGAGGACTGCGCTCTATATCGCCTCCTGGTGTTTGGCATACAAATCAATTCCTGCAATATACAGCATATTTATTCTGGTGTATATTGGTGGAGGTATTAAATAAAAATTGTATTTTCCTTAAGAAAAATAGCAATACAGTATTAAAGGTACTCATTTTGCCATCCGTTTTATATTATCTTACAATTGGAATATTGATGTAGTAGAACCATTCTTTATTCATCACAGTGGGGAAATGCAATGTTTACACTGTTACATGGTTACACACACACACACTATAGGAAAGATGTCAGAGCGTAACTTTTAATGATATACATGTGCATGCATTATGTCAGCAAAACTTTTATGTTGTAGAAGTGGAGCAGTGTTTAGCACTGTTATATGTCAAAGGCTAGTGGTGCTCATCCATTTATTTACCATTATAACATGCAATGAGCTAGATGAAAAAAAATCTTCATCTTTTGTGACATTTCTTGAAGTTTTGGTGGTGAGATACCACAAAATATGAAGCAAGCCAATAAAGATTACTAGAGGCAAAAACTTAATATTTTTTAATTCCAGTACAATAATAAAAATGACCATGCTTAAAAAATTAATTGGCTATGCATTACAGAATGTTGGGAAAAATACAATAAACCATATACTATGGATATCACTCAGATGTTCAGTCAACAATCACATCACCAGACACTAGCATCTTCTGAACACAAAAAAAAAAATCACATTAAGCAATGGGGTACAATGTGATTATGTACATCCAAATCAACCCAACAAGACCAAGAAATTATGGAGCCAGACTTATGGAAATTGTTGTCACAGCTTGTCTGTCCAAGCTGCTGTAATAGCAGATCAATGTTAAATGTACAGTAATGCCTCCAAGTTAAGGAAATACATCTTATAACCAATACATATAGAAAGGACAAATAACATGAATCACAATGTTTTTGTACTTGGAACCATACAAAAAACATGTTTTGGAAGTTTCACCTCCAACCAAACAGCTAAAAATCAGGGATTTGCGAGATCTCAAAACTTCCAGTGTGGTCTCGCATGAAACCAACCTCCGTTCTGAGCTTCTCATTTTCCTTAATAAGAATAAGAAAAAAGCACAAGTAAATTGATGCGTTAACAGTCTTCAGTGACTAAAGTGGAACCTCTTTTGATGATCACAGAAATGTTATTTACCTCTTGAAGTTTGGTGTTCTCCTTTTTCAGCTTCACCAGATATTCAATTCTCTGTTTGTGGTTCTTATGTCCTATAAGTTTTCCATTCTCCTCTGACAGCTGAACGTTCTGCTTGCGGAGACCCTCGTTCTCCTGTAAAACAGAAAAGATATTAGTACTACAGCTCAAACAAATGATTAGTAAATTGAAAGAAAAGTAAAATGCAACACTTTCAATAATGGATCGATTGTTCAAGTAATTTTTCATGTAAGAAAAAATAAAACACCCTCTAGTTCCAGCTTCTCCAGTGTGAATATTTGTGGCTTCTCTCTTTTCTATATCAGTGTAATCTGAATATCTATAGCTTTTCGACGGTCGAATGGTCAAAATAGACACTCCAGTATAACTTTTTCAACAAATACATTTTGACATGTCACAGTAGGAAAACAGTGGGAGGGGTGTTAATACATAAAAATAATAATAACACTAAAAAAAGCCAAGTTGTTAATTTTTTTTTTTCACAATTTTCTGATATTTTACAGGATAATTTTTTAATAAATAGATCAAAAAAATTAAAAAGCAATTAATGAAAATAATGTTAAGTAACTTGTAACCATAATCAGCACAGTTGAGTGCACAGTTTTGCAGTTATTAGATGGATAGACACTTTGTGTATTTTGTCATATCATAATGTCAAACACGTGAATGTCTGTTTGTATTTTATGTTTCGGACCCCAGGTCAGGAAGATTAGCGCTCACTCTGAGGTGTTGTTAATGGGGATCCTAATTAATAAAATCAAATCAAATATAAGAATTAAAAAGCTGAATCATTTATTTGAAATTAAAAAACATAACTCTAAATGGTCCTCTAACTTGATCTGATATGTCCTTATCATAAAAAAGTTGTATGGTAAAGTTTCGTCGACCCAGCATGGATGGCAGACTATCTGGTGTCATCTTCATTACATGATTGCATCGCCCCGTTGTCCTAATCTTCCAGAGTAAAATACCACTGATCAACTGCGATCTCACTAGCAGTCTCCCTCAGGTGACTGTAAATGTACACCTTTCAGCTACTGACTACGTTGCTGGGAGTCCATTTCGTCATACTTGAGAGCTACGTAACGTCACCCCAAAATGCTTTCTTTAGTGAAAGATATACTGAGACCTGCAGTAGTTTGTCCTCATCATGTATCCTGTGGCTCAGATCTCTCAACTCTAGACAGCGGTTCCTCAGCTCAGTGGTCAGCTCCTGAACACAGGTTTGAGACTGGGCCAACATCGACTCCTGTGCCTGCAGTCTAATAAATAGCACAAAAGAACAAAAACACAGCAAATCAAACATAAAGAATGAATAGAGGTTCATAATAACAATGATTAATTTACTTAACTAAACCATAGGTGCTTACCTTTTCATTGCATCAGACAGCTTCTGCATTATTTTGCTCTGTTAACAAATGAGAGAAGAACAAATTTTACTTTGACAATTCGATTAAGAGATAAATTAAAACCAGAAGCTAAACAAATACAAACCTTCTCTTCTCTCTCTTCCTTTAGTTCTTTAAGCATGGACTGCTTGATGGCGTCATTCAAATCATCACTGAAAATGACAACTTAACATTAATAATTTGACTTAAGCCATTGGCAATGTAAGTGAAGTATTTTAGGGCAGTGGATTGCTAAAAACTGGATGAAAAACTCCACCTAGTATTATTTCCATTCTGGTTCTGCTTGGTGTAAAACTTGTCAAGTAAAGTCTGGATCTCGATGCGGACCAACTCTTTCTCATTCAGCTGCACCTGAAGACAGTGAAAACACATTCTTAATATTGACAAAAAGCTCATTATAACTGCATTTCTGGATAAATCCAATGCCATAACAAAGAACTGTGTGCTTTAAATTGAAACCTTTTTCAATCTAGTATAATCTCAAGCAAAACAAAACAGGAAGCTTCAATGATAGTTATTTATATATTTATTCATATTGACTATTTCTGTCCAATGTTGAATGGTTACAGACTAATTAAATTTGTTGCACAAAGACAAACCTTAAGCCGTCGGATCTCTTCGTTCTTGGCAGCCCTTTCAGAGTTCAGCTCAGTTAGAAGAATCTCCATGCTCATCATGGAGGAGCGTCGATTCTCCAGCTCCCTCTCCTGGTTCTCTAGCACCTGAGTCATGTCCCTGTTGAAGCTTCCTGGAGTGCAGGGTGTCTTGAGAAACAACAACATTTCAAACAAGATTAGCACATGCTGGCACTGGCGACTGGAAATTTAAAAGCCAGAAATAAGCCATAAACAGCATTTGTTAAAGCAGAATTAAAGAACAAACAAACCAAAGACAACTCTTACCCGAGGTAATGATTTAGGTGTGGCTGCGTGACCACCATTTCTAATTGTTCTTTCAACAGCTTCTTGCTGTTGTTGCAACTGGTACAAAAAAGGAGATATTGGGTTATATGTATTTATACTTTTAATAGGATGATGTTCTTTAAATTAGATTTTTGCCTTGTTGATTATTCGTTTGCTTTGTAGTAAGATGATTTTTAAAAATTGTACACTCACCTTCTGCTGTAGATTCAGTATCATGACGTCCTTCTTGGCTGTTTGCTCTTGGGAAGCTTGGAGGAAGCTATTCTGCTCGTCTAAGACCTTAGTGAGTCTCTCAACCTCCTCAGTGGCATAAACAATCTCCTCCTGCAACACCTCCACCTGACCACAGATATTTTGGACACATTCAGCATATCATGGCTTCATTATTTAGCTTACTTATTTTGCTATCAATCATCAGAACATTATTGCAGTAAATCTAAGATAATTCACACAACAATGCATAACACAGAGCTGTCTAACGTGATCAAACTCACCTCTATTTTATTGGATGCCACCCGCCTGTCTGAAGTTTCTCTCAGATCACAGAGTTCTGTCTGCATCTTAGAGTTATGGTCCCTAATACCTTCCCTTTCAAGGCAGGCAGCATTGTACTTGGCCTGGTAGACAAACGACATTAATATTATAATCATGCTAGGACTGATTTAAACATTGCACCTACATACAGTTCCAGCAGGTAGGCTAAAGGAAAAGCTAACAACAGCAAACAATTAAGGGTAAAATAAAGGTAAGAGTAAAGTACTGTGATGTCTTTGATGTCTCCAGACAGGTGTGTTATGTTCTGGTCCTTCTGGCTCAGCTCAGAGCGGAGGTCTCTGGTTTGGTTGATCAGATCGAAAACAACATCCTGTAAAATGACACAGATGGGATTCAGGAAGGTAACGGACAAACTTCAGTCATATTTGAAACAATAACAAAAAAGGGAGAGTCTTGCTTACTTTGTCCTGTTCAATCTTCTGCTCAAAGCCTTTGATCGTTTCAGTGGCAGAGTACAGCTGTTGCTCAAGATCAACACTTTTAGAAACCTTCAAAGCAAAAAAATAATTATAAATAGGATTTTGCTACTAGGCTGCAATTGCTGTCATGGCAAGTTACATCTTTAAGAAATGCATTCTGTTCTTAGGACTGACCTGTTGTTGATTTTGTACTGTCATGTCAGAGACTTGTTTTCTAAGCTGTGTATTCTGCTCCATGGTTTCAATAAGATTTCTGTAGGCAAACAACAAGGACACTCGTGTTAGTACAGGAGTTATTTTGAACGTTGATAACAGTTGTAAACAATTGGAAAAAAAGACACAGCAATGAACACCTAAAGCTTACTTTGATGTACTCTCTTTGTTTTCTGTTAACTGGGAGATCAGGGTGCCTGTGTGCTCTTGCTCAGTCTTCAGAGCATTATTCAATTCCTGCAACAACAAAATATATACATATGTAAGAACAGAAAATATAAGAGTTTAGGAGAATTAAAAGATCAAAGCCTCAATTAAAAATGTCAGGATAAAAAATTAACCTAGTTGAGATAATGAGTTAACTAACCGTGAGCTGTTCCTTCAGTTTATCCATCTCTTGCTGCCTGTGGTGCAGCTGCTGTCTCGCCTCATCAGCCTCAAACTTGGCCTCTGCCTGCAGCTGGTCAAATGAATCCTGCAGTGTCCGATGCTGCTCTAGAAGCTGCTCCCACTCCAGCCTGAAATGAAGACCATGACACAGTTGTTTTGGGCACGTGAAGTTCCAATCAGATCAAGAAGAGTTACTCATGCTTACTGGACTTTATCAAGTTGAAGCCGTGTGCCGATCAGACTGTTGGAGAGCTGGCTCATCTCTCTCTGCTGCTCGCTCTGGCCTTCTCTTAGCTCGTTCTTCGCGGAGGTCAGCTCCTTGTCGGACGACTGCAGCACCACACGTAGATCGCGGATCTCACTCCTCAGTACTGAAAGGAGGGGAAGGACAGAGTTGTCACCCTGACCATATGACAGAAACATGCCAGGTCCACACCGCCAGCAAAGTCCAGGCGGGCAACAAGGGCAAAAACATCAGAGCTTTACCTTCTGCGGCTTGCTGTTCAGATTGAAGCCTCTGTTTCAGCTCACTAACAGCTTCTTGCAGGTTGAGCTGATCTCTGTTGTTAGCTCGTTCAGTAGAAAGTAGCTGCATCAGGTATAAAGCAGTTATGAAATACAGAATAGATAAAGTGGCTTCAAAGATCTTTCCGTTTATGATAATTCTAGGAGCACCTTTGGACAAAAGCTGTAGTGTTTTTACGACACCAGCGCCTAAGCAGGTGCCGGCATTGCATGTATTTGTTTTGGAAGCGAGTGAAAGAGAAACTGTGGGGATGCAAATTTCTTTCCACACATGAAATAAACATATTTTGTACAAAATACTAAAGTTTGATGAGAGAAAACTGTCAATGAGGAACATTAGGAAATTCTACCTCATCTTTGCGCTCAGACTCCTGTGATATCGCAGCGATCTGCTCCTCAAGTTTTGCAATTTGCTCCAACAGCTTGCTGTTCTTCATCTCCTCCTCGTTGAACCTTGTCTGGACACAACTAGCTTGATCCTGATGAGAAATTATAGAAGGAATGAGACAATAAGAGGATGCGGATTTTTGTACACATAATCAAAATGGGATAATCCAAGTTATTGTACCTGCACTTGACGGAGTTCCTCAGTCAAGGCCATCTCAGTCATGTCTGAAGGAGGTTGTTCATTCCAAATGTCGTCTCCATCTTCTGTTCCATTTAGGTGGTCTGGGCTGGAGAGAGGCACGAGACGGGACCGCAAGTTGTACGCTTTGGTGGGCGTAGTCAGAATCTGGTGTAATAGTAATTTAAAGGATAAAAATTGATATCTTTTTTTAGATCTTCTGCATAACAGTGTAAATATACGGTTTGCCTCACAGTGTTCTGAATACAATTTTTAATGTCCGCTCACCTTTATAGTTTCAACATGAATTCTGTTCAGCTCAGAGACCTCCTGCTTTTTATAAGCGTGTGTGGCTTCCAAAATGTTTTCCAAATGCCTGTTGGACTTTTCAAGGTATCTTTTCTCAGACTCCAGCTGAGACATCTGTTGTCTGGAACACAGAGCAACATCCAAAAAACCCATTAAGCCTTGAAAAAACATACTTTATAAGCCTATAAAGGGCATTGCATAAAAAATAGCATATTTCATTACAATCTCAAAATAAATCCACTTAACAGTGAAATAAATATGATATTCTAGTCGTAAAAACAGCTTTTAGAAGCTAGAAAGACCGAGCCGTACAATAATATTGCAAAGTATAATTTTTGGGGGAATTAAGACTTTAAGATTGGAACACTGTCAAATAAATAAGTTGGAGACATCGTTTTGCCTAATTAACCAGCCCAAATGTAAGACTGGATGCTTAGATGCTTGTTCTAGATGATTATTCATCATTCATTATAAATAACTGTTAAAACTCTTTCACCCATTAAGCATTATTTAAAAGTTCAGACACCAGTTATTTACAACAACAACAAAAACTTAGTGGGAAACGTTTTGGGGATCTATTTTTAGCTTTTGGACTGAGTATTTCCTTAACATCTGCTAGGCTTTACTGGATAATGTCCATGCACCTTTAGTTAAAGAGTGGTTCTTCATTGAATACCCGGCTTACTTTGAGATGTCTTTGTACTCCTCATAGGCCTGAAGGATGCCTGTGAGGTCGGACTGTTTCTGGAGCAGTTGAGCCTTCAGCCTTTCAGCTGTAGCTGCTGAGGCGTTATCTGCAGAGCTGTGAGCTGTGGAGCAACATGGATTCATTGAGATGTATACAGATACATAAGATATAGCAAATTTACTTGACCTTTTCTCTGATGAAGCTGATAATGATCTTACACTCTGTCGGTCTTTCTGTGGCCATGGCCCTCTGGAAGGCCTCTTCCATCTCAGCTGCAGCCTCTTCAGAGTTCACCACTGCTTCAAGGGAACGGAGATGACGGTTCTCCTGTCTGAGGCTGAAGTTCTCTGCGATATATCGAGTCATCTTTGGGTGGTGTTCAACCTAGAAGGGCAGAAGTGTGTACACATACAACAAGGTAAACACGTACAACATTTGTGGAATTTATGACCATTATTTCAAGAAAATTAAGTAATACAGATTATCTTGAAACTGGATCATCCAGATATCATACACGCATATCAACCACCAGCAGAGGGTTAGACAGTGTCCGAATGGTATTCAATTTTGTACCTGATCTCTCAAGATCTTGATCTCTTCTGTCATCTGGTCAATCAAAGCCTGAGACTCCTTGTCTGACAGAGAGCCTTCTCCTGCCTTCAACTTTTTCTCGAGGCGATAGATATGGTCCTCTCGAAACCTGACAATCATTCGACTGGAGTGGATGAACTTGTCTTTTTGGGCCCAGGCCTCCTCAAATTGAGCCACTTTCTCGAGCAGAGTCTGAGTGAAGTCAAGCATATTGTAAGTTTCCCTGCATCAACGTTATTTCCTCACGGCAGCAGAAATTCCCAAAAATAAAGGACAACACAAAACAAAAAATGTTATATACCCTCTTCTCTTCTTCTCGCTTCCTCCACAAACAAACAGCGGCCATGAACTTTGCTTTATATGAGCCGTTATGTTGAGTATCTATGGATGGATGAGAAAAGCTGATTTACACTTCTGCAACATACCAGAAAACATTGTGTAAAAAAACATGTAACTTGAAATAAAATAATCTGTGTGACTGTATTTATTATATTATTGTATTGCATTTTGAATGTGTGCACATTTAAAATATATATATATATATGTTACTTTGAGGATGTAATGGTGTCAAAAAAGATTGATGATCAGGGCCATATGGTTATGATTATATGTATGATCTGCGTATTGTTACCCATAGGGAGTTCAGGGCCTCCTGGCGCTACGTCTCTCCCATAGTCCACTGACTGAGACCCCAGTGCATGTGCCAGCTGCTCCTTCAGCTTCTTCACCTCAGCTTGTAACTGCCTCACATTTCCCTGTGTGTCTTCATTGATAACAGCCTGGAAAGACAGATTAATTACACAGGGATGACATTATAAAAGTGCTACAATTTTGAAATCGCTGCGTTATGTCTAGGTTGTTCTTAAACCATACAGAGTAGTTTTTAATGGCAGATACCTTATTCTTGATCAACTTTGCTCTCTGAGCAAAATGCAAGGTGGACAGTGTTTCTCCAAAACACTTTGAACCAGGGTGTACATTGGCTATGATGTAGGTCTTTGCATTTCCTCCAAGAGAGTCCTGAAATTACAATAAAAAGTTTGTTTCAGTGCTTATTATTCATTCAAATTGCAATAAAGTCTTTGAATACAATATTATAAAAAGGTATATTCTATGAAAGCATAAAAACTTTAAATGATTGTTAAGCTAAATTCAATACTTTGAGAGCCCAAAATTGAATCTTTCTTGTTTCAAAATAGAACCAAATTGTTCAGAGTTCATAATTGGGTCAAATGACTATTACACAATCTCTATCCAAAACAAACATCAATAGTGATTTCAGTAGACATAACTACAACATGAATACATGCATTTACATTAATTAATTTACAAAAGGTTCACATAAAAGACACCAACCCAGCTAAACAAAGACATACACTAATGTTCGAACAAAGCCATAATTAAAAAGGGCAGTTGCATCCACTTTCATTAAAAATGAGATATATCAATTATAATATATTCTACGGCAAAACAACACCCAATTTGTAGTTTGAGTTCTGAAACACTCACCCTTAGCAAAAAGGTGAGTTTAGAATCCCTGTAGCAGATGTGGCGGTTCTTCCCATTGGACACATCAACCAGGGCCATGATCACCTGACCAAGGCACATGAGGGATCGGTTGATACTGCTTGCCTCCTGGAAGAAAATAAATGCAGACAGCAGCTGTTAGTAACAGCAACGACCATAGTACCTCAGTTTGAGGCTGATTTGGACGAAACCCTACCTTAAGTCTGGAGCCTTCTGTGTGTGTGTCTTTCTGCCTCTCAGACCCAGCCAGGTCTACAAGGTTCAACTGGGACGTTCGGATGTTCACCACTTCATTGATGGACTCTTTTGACTCCAAAGTCATGGTGAACACTGCATGAGATCTGGAAGACTCGCGATTCATGGAGGTGGAGGCAACTCGTCGATTGCGCCAGCCCATAGACAGCACCTTGGTGGTTTTAAACACAAATTCTGTAAACTCCCACAGTACCGTATGTTATTGTTAAGTTCTCACCTGCAGTCAATTAATTGTCAATTGAGTTTGATGTCAACTATGTGTAAGTTTGACACTGCTCAATAAAGAATATTTTATACGAGTCACAACAAGCAAGGAATGAATACCTGGTAGGCTTCAGCAGCTGAGTTGACAAACTTCTCCACGGCTCCTTCAACAAACAAACCTTTCTTGATGTTCTCCCTGAGGAAAAGGCTGGCTGAGGCTGTGTCCAGAAGGTCATAGATTTGTTCATTGTATATCTCAATAAATGAACATTTGCAGAGGAAACTTTTGGACTGGGCAGACTTTGAGGAAAAAGAACAAACAAGGCACCAAATAAGTTAGAAAAACAAACATGAAATATTAGTTCACAACATCTTTGTGGTGCTGAAATGTTATAGCTCACCCTTTCCACTTCTCTATTGATGAGAAAAAACAGGTACTCAAAACTCCGGGGAATAACCCCCCTGTGTTCATCTGTGAAGTTATCCAGCTCGGATGGTCCTAGAGCATGAGAGAAAAAAAACGTCACTACAATTATGCTGGCTGTAAAATAATTTGAAGTACACAATGTAAATGTAAGTATTACATTCTCACCAAGCATGGTAAACGTTTTCCCTGAGCCTGTTTGTCCACTGCAAAAGAAAAATAACAATCCAATGATTGGGGTCACTTGCACATAAGGCACAACACATTGATTGTGCCATTCAATATTTTCGTTTTATACTGTACATAAACAACATTAAGATCACTTACTAGGCAAATATAGTACCATTGTATCCATTCATGCAGGATTCAACAATATTCTTGGCCACACTGGAGAACACAGACTCCTGTTGAGGAAATATAAAGATCATGCACATGCAGACCAGTACCAACTGCATGAGTCATGTAGGGCAGGCTACATCCCACGTCAATTGATCAGGTTACTATTATTCACTGTAGGTCCTTTTGCCCATGCCAGTGAAGAGGCTGTCAATACAATAACTGTGCTCCAAACCTGAGAAGTGTCCATGTCAGCAACATGGTCGTATGTGAAGGTCCGTGGTTCTGGTTTTGAGTGCAAACGGATGGTGTTGGATGAGGTGACTGTGAGACACATATTTTGATCTCCATCTGTGGACAGCCCAGAACCCTGGGTCATAGGTCGCACACGCACAAAAACCTTGATGGAATCGCTGTCACTGCTGTGCGATCGGAAATAAAAAAAAATAAAAACATTAACATTTGTAAAATACACAAAAAGAGCTGATGGTGTTCATTACAAGTAAGTGTTTGTTTCTTCCTCTGTTCATTAAGTTTGGCTGTCATGAAGAGATTTAATACACTGTAGCTGTTGTAAATGTACTTTCTACCGAGTCAAAACAGTCAACTTAAAATAGTCAAATTAACAATTATATTAGAAAAAACTAATAAATACATAATCACACACAGATACCTCATTGTACATATATGGCATTAGCCCTGATTCAGGACAAACTAAGTAGCATGGGTGAACAACAATTCGTCTGTAAAGTTAAAATCAGCAACGTAAACTATTGTTAAAGGTTTTGTTTGGATGAAGCCAGGATGAAACAAGCAAACCGACTCCTAAATGTAAATTACCTGGCAGCAAGTTGGCTTGAATCGCCAGATCCTGTTGAAAAAATGTATAAGATCGTTTGTTAAAATGTCCGTAAGCTTTACACACATATTGTTTATAGTTACACTACTATCGTTAGTTATGTCACTATGGGTAGGCCTACACTTGAAGATAGTAGCGTTAAATTGTGTCAGCGTATTCTGATTCAAACAAGGTAAACGAGCCTAATTACGTAAATAAAAACAGTGAATGTTAGCCTCAAATATGTGTATGTGGGATGATGAGCATATGAGTTTGGTGCGCTACCTTTTCCACTGGTATTCATTGTTGGCAAATAAATGTTCTCCGTTATATGGTCAAATTCATAGCTCAGTCTCAGACGGAGAAAATACGACACTGTTTACATCCCTTAAAATTGGCGGGCACTGGCACTGCCTTTACGTGGCTTACGTCCGCTTCTTCTTCGTTCTTTGTCGGGCTAAGAACCGGCGTGACTAGCGCGTGCCGCCACCTCCTGTCCTGGAATTGCAACAGCACAACTTCAGGTTTTCTGATTTTAGCCTATTTATATTGAAATCAAATCTCTCCCAGTCCCAAACTTCCACTCTATATATCCTCTATCTCCAACATCCAGTTAGTCCATTTCCACCCTGTTTCTATTTTACTCACCAACCCAACTCTATATGTTCTTTTTGTTTGTTTATTGTTTTGTTTTTATAAAGCGCTCTGAGTGAGAGAAGAGCGCTATATAAATCAAATGTATTATTATTATTATTATTATTATTATTATTATTATTATTATTATTATTATTATTATTATTATTATTATTATTATTATTATCTAATCCTTATATCTCACATAGGCCTAACAGTGTATTTCTTGTTAAATCTATAATTTATTAGGTCAGCTTCTACTTCTTCTTTGTTTTTCTTTTAAAACCAATGTGAAAGGTACATAGCCTACCACTTCCTACTGGAAAGCAGGAAGAACAACATCATGGATTTAGTTTGCTATTGATATTTTATTTTGAATTTCAGCCTTTTTTTTTTTAAATAACCAGATAAATCCGTTTAGCCTACGTGTTGCTTATCCCTGATTTTACAATAACCCTTCATAATTCACATCCTTTCAAACTCCATAAGCCTGTACTTCAGAATTTTGACAATCCAAATATTATGATGGATAGTAATTTTTTAAGTGTCAAATTTATGAACTGTCAAAGGAGCTTGAACACCATTTGAGTCAAAAGCCAGTCATGCTGTTAGTCAAAATGCTTTGGAGCCTTCTTCTACAGGTAGGTTTTTGGTTGACTTGCTCTTTGTTAGCATGGATAAAGATTACCAATGGCACCCCGTAGATTCCTAAATAATTTATTACTGATTTTTAAAGCATAAATGTTATATCAACAAGTAACAACCAAGATATTCAGTATTGTAGGTGTCGTTTATAAAATATTAGGATAAGGTACTTAAATATATAATTTTATAAAGGCTACAGGCCTGACTCACGCAGTGTCTGGTCAAGAAATATGTGAGAATTCATGAGTTGTTATACAAAATTAATGACCAGAGTTTAAGGTAGGCACTAGGCCTGTTATAGTTTTCAACAGCCACCCACACAAACATGTATGTTTAATGTTTTGTATTTTGTACTGGTAATAAACAAACAAACTAATAATAATAAATGAAGAATCAAATCCAAAATGGTGATGGAAAAACCTCCTGTTATTTGATTGGAAAAGTTTTATTCATAGGTCTTATTTCTTAACAGAGACCAGTGACATTTTCTGGGCAACGAGAGAAGTCTCCCAACCTCACTTCCCACTTCGCTTGTTTGTTTTGAAACAGAGTGAACATGTTTTTCCGTAATTACATAAATAAACCGCGGATCGTAGTGTAAATCCGTTTCCTGATGGCAATTACAAGCAAAAGTTTGATTCAGTGACGCCAAAAATTTAGATTTTATTATTGTTGCGCTTGTTGCGTGTTGTGCGCTTGTCGTCAACTCGGTCCACTCTGGCTGAGTTTTTTTTAGTTGTCAGAATAATTATCTTGTAATTTCTATTGTATTTGACCTACGTCCTTAGACCCCCGTCGTTGATTGGATCATATCCGCGTTTTGTCGCGATTGGCTGCATAACAAGGAAGCGCGTTTCCTTTGAATGTTTCTGGCGATTTCATTGGTACGTTTCAAGACTTTAAATTCCAAACGGTTGTCACGCAGAGGGACAGAGGGATTTTCAAAAGCACATCAAGCTGCGTGAGTCTGAGTCAGCCTGCTGTTGAATGCTGAGACGAAAGACGTTATAATTTTGGCTAACTGCATCTCTTTTCTTGAGGTATGTAGTGACTATAGAATCATAATACTTAGTAACGTATGCCTAGCACTGTTGTCCATTCATAAAGTGTGAAGCAAAGTTTGTTTTCCACTCGAGCTGCGTCCAACGTAAATTTCCAAGTACGCTAACAGTTAGCTTAGCTTTACTAAAACTTGATTGTTAATGTACTTTGACACTACTGGTGTTTATATTAATCTCGGTGTCGGCATCATAAACGTAGTGTGTTTTGCCCTCGTGCAGAGTTGAAGGCAAATGTGGTGTATCATTAACGTTAGCGTGAACTAACGGACGGATGAAAACGTTGTCAACAATATTCCCAAGACCACAGTGAGACAAAGATCCTATTCACAGGCGATTTGTGCCAATATTTGCCTAAAAGTAATAATGGAATATATTGATATTCAACCTGTATTTGGCTTTAATTAATAACTCAGGATATAGTCAAAATGTAATGTATTTTTAGGACCAAGATTTTAAAGTTTGTCTTGTAGCTGATGTGTGACCAGCTACTCAAATATCGAAAAGTTGTGTTGTCTAATGTGTATTGGTCCTGCAGATCCTCAAAAAAATCCTTTTAATAAAGGCATTGAATTAATTAAGCTAAATATAAGGCCTTTATTGCTATTAAAATGTATTTAAATCAACATTTCAAAAGATTAAATGCTTAGACATTGGACGTATGCATCTATTTTTCATTTACATTGAAGCTTCATCCATATTTTTGGGCTTTTTTATAAGGCATTTAGAATGACATTTGTTACAACATTTGAAGCAGGTAATCTAACTTTTTTTAATGGACCAAAGGTCATGTTTTATGTCAGCAAAAATTCCCTCACCCTAAGTAATTTATGGCTGCATAAGATGTTGCCACTTTCAGGGACCTTGCATTGTGCATAGTTGCTTACTCGATCTTAAATGGGACAATTACATTGTTAATTTTAATAGTACCTTCAGGTCAAATGTCTACTGTGGAAAAATGTCTTTATTCTCATTCTGAATGACTGATGAGGTGACCCGAATCATTCTTCTTTTATATTGAACCCACTTTGAGAACAATTCTATATTTTTCGAAACTGATATAGCAAAAAATACATATTGATAAGAATGTTGCCAGGATGTGTACTCAGCTAGACATTTTACAGTTGATAAATTAATTTGTTAGCGCTCTCTGGTGGACAAACTATGACGTCATTGTTTCTACCCCAAAACATGTTCACAATGCTGTTCTGTAATTTCTTATCAGCCAACATGTGCATTATTCTAATAATAACAGCAGCATATATCTGCAATAAGTTAATGTCAGCCAACAGAGATAGACCTAGCGTAGCACACTTTGTTGTCTGTGTAGATTTTAACCTCAAGGTATCATGGTCAATATTTCAAAAAATATTTTTTACTTTTCCACCATTAACCTTGCAAAACCTTTGCAGATCTGGAGTGTATAATACCACAAACAATTATAGGCAAATAGTTTACTAACAGAAATAAATTGTGGCTATTGTGTGTATTGATTATGCTGTCTGCGTTTCTTCTTCTTTTTTCTTTTTTTTTTTTTTTTTTTTTTTAACAGACCCTATGACAGTGTCTTATCAACTAGGTGCAGCTTTCGTGTCAACCCCTTAACTTACAGTTTCATCTGTTTGCAGGATGAGTTCTGTTGGTGTGAATGATGAGAATCGTGGGGTCTGCCCTGGAGGAAAGCAGAACAGCAATATTGACGACATTTTTGCCATTGATCAGCCAACTGGAAGGCCCTCCATCCTTCGTCAGTCAGAGAATCTGCCCTGCAAGACGGTGCCAAAGGGGTCAAAGGTATAGAATCGGCTCACTTTTTTGTTGTGTCCCCCTTCTCTCCATGTTCTATTCTCGAACTGTTATAGACAGCAGGTTGAAGCTTATTGTCACGGTTTCTTGTTTACCTGTAGAGGCAGAACTTGAGATTGGTAGATTTGTTACACATGGAAACCTTTTGAAAAAATTTTAACTTTTATCTTTTGACCATGTGAAGTTTGTCTCTCCCCAGTGAATAAGCAGCAAAGCTATACACAACTCTCAACAGATTATAATAAAAACATTTAAAAAATACGTATTGATGGACTATGCTACAAAAAGATAGTTTCCAACATTGTTTTCAGCATAAATCTTTTGTTACTTATGGTAAAAGAGATTTTCTTTTTTCAGATTTTTATCCAACGTTTACCATACTAATACAATTACACGTGTGTGGGTGTGTAGGTTTGTTTTCAGACTCCAAGAAGAGATCCTCACACTAAAAGAATTCTACTATCTCCAACCAAGTCTGTCAAGATGATTAGTGTGGATGAGTGTACACAAGCATTGGGGTCCTTAACTTTGGAAAAAACAAAGTAAGTAACATTTCTCACTGTTGCATGCCTCCAATAACATCGTACTACAAAGGAAGACACCTCTGTATGGGTTTGTCTGTCCCATAGATGGTAAATAATATGGATGTAGCATCCGGGCTGACCTCAGTTATTCACACGGCATCCAATAATCCTGGTTTGTGCGCGTCGCCATTTTGTGAGGGGGAGGGAGATAGCTGACGTATACCTCCGAGGCAAAGTGAGGGACAACGGGTGGAGAGCTGTCACTCAAGAGATCGCGCCAATAAATTTAAACCTCCGATTTTATAAAAAAAAAAAAAAAAAAAAAAAAGTAGCGTGGTCCGAAAAAATTCACCCCCCTCAGTGTTGTCATGGAGATATGACCTAAACATACAGACTAGAATGGTTTTGTGGATCAGGCTGTAAATAGGTTTAATAAGACTTTGAAAACAGCCTGTTTAACAAGTGAGTCAATGAGATGGCTGTCTTCTGCTTCCACCCCCCTAGTGGCACTTCCGGTTACTACAGTTGTGGTCACTTCCTTATTGGATGCTGGTAAAAATCGCTGAGGTTGGGGCTTGGTCTGTCCGCAATTCAAGTTTCTCACCAACCAACCAATTATCCGATCCACTTCATACTTGATGGAGGTTTTACTAAAGGATCCATAGGCAGTGCAGTGTTAAGTTTTGGGAATCAGTGGTTATGTAGAAACCTGCAAGAACCTGGTCATGCCAGTGTGACCTAAATGTGTGTCTATTTGTGCTGCTACAATAACAGCACTAACAGAAGCACATCAAAATCCAACTGGCTGCAAGGGCACATCCAAAATGGACACTGCAATACTAAGCTTTTTTTTGTGTGTTTTTACAGCAATTTGGCACCGAATGCCACTGAGCAGCCTGAAGAGCCCACACAAGGTAACTCAGACAACATTACCAAGTTATTTTTTTTTCCTTTGTCTCTCTTTAAGGCTGGAAAAATTTACTATCTTTATTTTTTCTACAGAAGTGTCGTCTTATCCTGATGATAACATGCCGATACAAAGCAAAGGAGGTTATCAGTTGGATTTTGAGAACCTTGAAGCTATGAATCCATTCCAGGGGTCCAGTAAGATTGTCCTTTCTCCTGCAAGGCCTGCTGTAGAAAACCCTCCTACGGATCAAACTGAGCCACAACACACACAACCAGAGAATATGCCGGAGGAGCTCACCAAGATAGAATCGGCACTTGAGTTTGACAACATTGAAGCAATTAATCCATTTCAGGAGTCCAGTAAGATTGTCCTCTCTCCTGCAAAGACTGCAGTAGAAAACCCTCCTACAGATCATACTGAACAGCAATACACACAACCAGAGAATATGCCGGAGGAAGTCACCAAAATAGAATCGGCACTCGAGTTTGACAACATTGACGCAATTAATCCATTCCAGGGGTCCAGTAAGGTTGTCCTTTCTCCTGCAAAGCCTGCTGTGGAAAACCCTCCTACAGATCAAACTGAGCAGCAACACACACAACCAGAGAATATCCCGGAAGAGCTAACCAAGATAGAATCTGCACTTGATGAGACACTTCCCTTCACCCCATCTGTGGAAAACTCAATGGTTGACATCTCTGCCAACACCAGCTCCACAGAGAGCAGCGTGGTCACAGTCTCTAAGATCGAGGAACACGATTCAATGTTCTGCACACCTGATGTTAAACCATCCTCAAAAATGTTTTCTGAAGATGCCCCACTGCCAGCAAAAGGTTCTTACAACTTCGATTTTGACAACCTCGATGAAATAAATCCTTTCCAAAGTGGTGGCCCTAAAATTCAGAATTCACCTGACCTGGGTAGAAAGGTGCCAGACAAAAAAACACCTGTCGAAGAGACGCAGACAAAGGAGAATGATATTGACATACCAGAGGTAGCCCAGGAGGTGTCTGTTCAGCCTGAGGTGACACCAATCGCTGCAGTGACCCCAATCCCAGATAATGTTGACAAACCTTCAGCTGCAGAGTCTGAGTCCCAGCCAGATGATGTCCCAGTCAAGGAAGGACCAATCAAACTCGAGTTCAATTTCGATGACGGCAGTGAGGTCAAGAAGAAGCCACCACCCAAGAAATTTGGCAAAAGGCCTCCTAGTCTGAAACCTAAAGTGGGGAAGCCGGTGTCTGACCTCAATCCGGCAAAAGAAACTCCAGTGGAGCTGGCTGCCGGTGACGTTGCTGACGTTCCCCTTCCAAAAGCGTCTTACTCAGTTGACTTTAACACGTTTGAGGATCCCTACTTCAATCCTTTTGGCACGAAAGAAAAAATGACCAACTCTCCAAAGTGCAGCAAGAAATCCGACACTGTGCTCATGGGAATGTCCGTTCCAGAGCAAACTGACAAGCCTGCGGAGGAGGAAGCTGTACCACCAGCTTGGTGTGTGTTAACCTTTTTTCGCTGACTGTATTGTATCAAGCATTTCTTTGCAGTGGAAACTTCACTTGCCAGCAACACTTTATTTCATTGTGAGTCTTTTTGCCTTTGCCCCCTGTAGCGCTGGAGAGAGTGTCCCAGCTGCTGAAACCAACCCTGGAGCGGTAAGAGAGTGATGAAGTCTTAATACTTATCTTTCCTTTTTGATGAAAGTGTTTTTCCAAAAAAAAAAAAAAGAGAAAAGAATAATACATTGTTATTGTGGAATGACAGAATGCTGAACACGAGGCCACCCCTGATAATGGCATTCAACTTGAAGCTGAGCAGAAGTTCGAGAGCGCTGCATCAGAATTCAATGACGAGTTTGTTCCTGGAACTATGTGTAAGTAAATGTCTGCCATAACTTATTTGTCTACTTTCACAAAAGGTTTTCTGCAAATAGTAAAAAAAAAAAAAAAAAAAAAAAAAAAAGGTTTTGTCCAATAGTAGTTAAATGACTTTTCTTTTGAAGAAATGCTTCGTTCTGTGTAGTAATGTATACTTTGAAACTCCATTTAAATGGAAAGCTCATTTTGACGTGAACCTATGATCTTTATCTCTAGTCATGGCCAATGACTTTGATGGACAAATGGATTACCTTGAACAGTTTGGGTCGGGCAGTGTAAGTACTTCTTCATATGTTAACATCACCAAATTCTACAATTGTCTGCATGACCTAAACATATTCAAATGTTTACGTTTTCACATGCAGTTCAAAGAGTCTGCATTGAGGAAACAGTCGTTGTACCTTAAATTCGACCCCCTCATGAGGGAGAGCCCAAAGAAGTCTGCAAGCGCAGCCCCTCAGACCCACGTTGCTCGGCCCGGGGCCTTTGTTTCACGGTATGACGCACTTCTGTTTTCACTTACTCTGATTGTTGCTTGGTGTTAGAGCTGCTTTGGACATCCTGTACAACATGAGATTTGTCACTATTGTAACCACTTATTCTCCCCAATACAGGCTTGAAACTGCAAAAATAGCAGAAGAGGTTGTTGCAAATGGAGCAAAAACGGATAATTGCAAACTGTTTGATGATTTTACTGCACCAGTAAGTCATTATTGACAGTGTGCCTGGTATCTTAACCTTGAGTAAAAAATAAATGTCTGTCCATTATTTTGCTAACAACATCCAATGTTTCCCTGCTACATCTCCCAACTTGATTTATTTACACTGGAATTGTCATCTAGGCTCCTCCAATCCTTGAGGGCCTCGTCCCTCCCTTCCATCAGCCAGAAAACAAAGAGGATGCCATTATTGAAGTGCTGAAGTACAGTCAAAAAGACATGGACGAAGCCATCGCCAGGGTCCAGGCAGAAGTATGTTCCGCTTTGTGATTTAACAAATAGAAAGGGTTGTTTCGAAACTCATACCCAGGGGGCAAAGTGATTTTATGGACATGGAGCGTTGTAAAAGGTTGTTCACCAAAAATGACATCTAGGACCTTCCACAATCACAACCTGGGTGGACAACCTTGTCAACAAGCTGCTGGAAAGCTACAGCGTGCTGACATAGCAAATCAGAACCACTGTTTAAGGGGATGGGGTAATGGGGAATTTTTTGAACTTATAGATATCATTATGAAACTTTTCCAGTTGATTACTGACATTAAAACAAAAACTTTTTGTATTACAGTATTTTCCAAAATGTTTAAATAAATATGAAAAATCATCAATATCTTACTAATGATGCGTACATTTGCATATCTACAAAGCCCCAAAATCTAGATGTTGGAAGAAAACAAAGTCAATTTGTTTTTTACATTTTGAAAACAAAACAAGTTTCCAACTGCCTGAAGCCTTTCCTAATCACAGTTCAAATTTGATCAATAACCCATAGAAAATATTTTTTTTACAGTTACATTTCATGTGCCATGGACCAAAAGTGTCCTTTTGGAGTCTCCAGCTGGTATTTTAGGAAACGGCTAGATATTCCCTTGGAAAAAAAAACAGGGTAAAAAATTCATTTTCTATGGGTTATTGATCAAATTTGAACTGTGATTAGGAAAAGCTTCAGGCAGTTGGACACTTGTTTTGTTTTCAAAATTTAAAAACAAATTGACTCAGCTTTTGTCCAACATCTAGATTTTAGGGCTTTGCCGATATGCAAATTTACGCATCATTAGTAAGTTATTGATGATTTTTCATATTTATTCAAACCTTTTGGAAAATACTGTAATACAAAAAGTTGTTGTTTTTAATGTCAGTAATCAACTTACAAAGTTTCATAATATCTATAAGTTTAAAAAATTCCCTATTAGCCCACCCCCATTCGCTTAAACAGTGTTTCTGATTTGCTCTGTCGGCCCCCTGTAGCTTTCCAGCAGCTTGTTGACCAGGTTGTCCACCCAGGTTGGGATCCTGGAAGGTCCTTGATATCATTTCAGGTGAACAACCTTTTATAACGTGTCTGTTTTAAAAAGGGGGGGTTTTGCCCCCTAGGTATCAAGAGTTTTTCCATTTGAAGTCACTTTGTTTTGGGTGGATGTGAATTGGAAAAAAAAAACAACCCCACCAGACTTTGTTGATGGTGTGGTGGTTTCAGTGGTTTTCCAAACATTTCATGTTCAGGGGAATTTTCCTGCTTGCTAGAAGTGTATTGATTGTTTAGAGTTAACATCATTAAAGATCAATATTCCCTATGTAGTGGGATTGCTCCATAAAATCCAGACATTAGGTTGAGCATGTTAAAATGTCAACAATGGCTCCAGGTTTGTTTGTTTGTTTACACTCAAAAGTCCACCCTTATACTAATTTTGTAATAGATCAAGCTTAAAAATTGATTTTTAAAATCCAACTTTTAAAAAATGTAGGTTCAAATTTTATGGTGTCAACGCATAAAACACATATAAATGAAACATTTGATTCCTGTTGAACAGTGGCGGTTGGAAAATGCCCTTACTATTAACTAAATGACTGAGCAGATGTAGCATAGCCTCCAGAATAATTGAAGTGTGCATTTTCTCATAGGCATCAATAAAAGAGGGGCAGTGGAGTGCAAAGTATAAAAAGCAACTTGACGATTGCCAAGAAATGAGGTAAGCCGTGCTCTGCTTTGTTTTACTTTTGTAGTTTTGATTAAAATGTTTCACGCCATTTGACTAACTTTTTTTTTTTTTTTTTTTTCACAGGAAAATAATTGTAGAATTTGAGCTCATAATTTGCAAAATGATGGGTAAGTTAAAATGAACAAGTCACATTTTAGGGACATTTCATGTGTAATGTTTCTAAAAAGAGCTTTAATTTTTCTTTAATCATTCAGCCGATCAAGAGGAGGAGAAGAAGGTGTCCCAGGAGAAGCTCGACGCGGCTCTGCTTGAGAATGAGCAAGTGTCCAGGGACCTGAACGCCATGGAGAAATCTTTCTCCAATCTTTTCAAGAGACAGGAGAAGTACAAGGAAGTAATTGAGGGTTACAAAAAGGTAAGAAAACATTTGCCCTGTTGTAAAGCACAAACACTTGACACATCCCTAGATTATGACATGTCATTGTAAGTTTTTTGTCTGTTCCTTTTTCTCAGAATGAGGAGACTCTGAAGGCTTGTGCACAGGATTATCTGGCAAGGATCAAGAAGGAGGAGCAGCGCTACCAAACCCTTAAAGCCCACGCCGAGGAGAAAATTGGCCAGTAAGTAACCCGACTCTACTGTTAATAGTCTAAATTGAAAGGCTTGCGGTGTCTGACTGACATTCATCGTTCACCCTCAGTGCCAATAATGCAATTGCTGAGGTGCGGTCCAAGAACAACTCGGAGGTATCTGCACTCCAAGCCCAGCTGCGCCGGGAGCAGCTGAAGGTGCAGTCACTGGACAAGAGCCTGAACCAGAAGGTGAGGAAAAATGTCAATTTGATGGTGTGAATTTAAGGAAGATATCAAATGTTGTTTTTTCTAATCGTTTTTTTTTTTTTTTTTTTTTTCCATACAGGAAAGGGAGGCTGAAGATCTCACCAAACTTTGTGACGAGCTTATCAGCAAAGTCCAGAGGGGTTGAGCTCACGTTCTTTATCGTTGTTTGTCCAAATAATTTTCTTTTGTAGTATGTTCGTTTCTATCAATGTTTTTAGAATACTGTAAGTCTGTACATTTAATAAAGATATTTTACAAGTGTAGTGAATTTGATTATTATTATTATTATTAAACTAACAGTTTAATATCTGCATGATTGCAAACCACTAGGGGGCGGTGTCTGTCCTTATAATGTTTTGGATTTGAAGAATTATTCATTGCTAGGCTGTTAGAAGCCTTAAAAGAAAAGTATTGTTCTGTGTAAGAGTTTCTACTTTAAACACAAAAGCTATTCAGTGTAGTCGCCTCTCGTCTGTCTGGAGCCAACGCTCATCCCCATCCTGCGATGCATACAACCAAACAAGAGCTCATCTGACACAATGCTCCCCTTCTTCCCGGAGTGGGACAATGCACTTCCTAAACTCTGAAAGGAAATCCTACCTAGATTGGAGTTGAATGAGGTGGTAGTGCGGACCGGAGGGGAGAGAGGGGTCGATTCACTTAAACTGGAGAGAAAGATGCTGGTCGCTCGGTGTAGTCTTGCAGGGGCCGTCAGTCACTCATCTAAAAAGGGACTGTGTGAGACTGCTCTTGTATGGTATCCATTCAGTCATTCATCACTGCCACTTCTGACTGTCCCTCTGCTGGCTGCCCTCTGCCTCACCCTCGGCAGACACTTCAGCTCGCTCAAAGGAAGAAAGCTGACCTGCGTGTACCCAGCCCACGTAAACCCCTACTGTTACCGTAAGCTTATTCACAGGAACTATGAATAAGATGAATTATTTTTCTGCTTTGTTAGAAAGCCGACTGCAGTCTTTGTAGGAGCTGCATACATAAATCCTGGCGATGCATGTGACTAATTTGTTTCAGGTCATTTATTTAAACTAGCAAACCATCACACTTTAGATGATTTTAGATTTTGAGCTGTGAACAGAGTACATCATACAAGATTGTCGATTATAACCAATTACAAACAGGAATACCTAAATATTGGCATGAACTAAATGTGATTAAAAGGGGTGACAAGTATTCAAAATGTACTACACATAACAGTATACTTTAATAACATTACATAGATATGTAAGATGCCTTACTCTGAAAAATAAACCTTTGATACAATTTTTTTTAACAAAATAAATTAAATAATCATAATTCAGTTTGATTATAAATGACTACAGCTTCATAAACTGTGGTTGGATAAGGTGGCGGTCTAAAAGACTTCATCTTCTCCTGGTTCACCTCCACATGCTACTGAATGATGATGATGGGAACCTACTTAACAAAAACCTAAAAATGACAGACCAATTCGCTTAACATGGAAACACAATTCCTCCATCCCTAGCAGTCTTGAGAAAGGTTTGCACGCCATAAAAAAAAGCCTATAAGAAAACGTACCAGTCCACTCTACGTCACTTTTAACGGAGAACAAAAGTAAGGGATGGAGAATGGTAACATACAAGGTAGTGGTCAGCATTCCAAACATAATGCTTCTATAAAATTTAAAAAAAGGACTACCTGAGTAGGAGCAACAACCCCCTTTTGTAAAATCTTGAGTACCATTTTCATCTCATTACCAGGCAGACCATAAAGAGCCTCTGCGCTCCAGCAGCTGAATATGTGAAAAGTAAAACCTTATATTGCCACTTTCAGCTACACCTCTGGTAGGAGACCTTTTCAGCTGGACTGAATAGCTGCGTTTGAACTCACAAACACCGCAAAAAGAGAGTCCTTGTCCTTTTTGTATTAAGTGCACAACAAGGATTTGTGGATTTTAGTGGTGTCAGCATCTGACAGGTATATATATATAAAACAAGCACCAAATATTGGAAGTTTGGATGTAAGAACACAAGGTGTGTATCACTGGCCACTTTTTTTTGTCACTCAGGAGCTGCTGTTCAGTCCGCAGCTCGTTGTCCCTTCTGAGATGCCAAGCAGTTTGTGTGGGATATTTGGCACCAAGGGCTAACACTGAAAATGAATGTGTTGATGCTGATGTACTTTCCCGTCCACGTGGGAGTGGGAGTGAGTGTGCGTGTGAATGTCGGTGTAGATTTTGGGGTAGATTTTAGGGGGTATTGTTGGTCCTCCCTGGGCCAGGAGGAGCTGCTGCTGTGCCAGGTACTCCTCATAGTTCATAGAGCTCATGCAGTCTTTCTCTGGGCTGGACGAGCTGGAGGACGGCGCCGCGCAGCCCCTCTCCCTCTCTCGATAGGGCAGCCGGTGGGAGCTGTGCAGTACCTGTCCCGTCGCGGCCGGAGCACTGGGAGGGGGGCAGTGCTTTCTGCTCTGGCAGAACCACAGCAGCACTGTGCCAAATATGAACACTATTCCAGCAGGGATGCCAATGATGACAGGCCAGGGGAGGGAGCTGGAGGCTGGTGAGAACATAGGAGTGATGGGAGGCTTCATGTCTGCAAAACAAGAGGGGCATAAAATAAAATTAAAACGAGTGTTTAAATGCACAGATGAAGTGTTTAATGTAATACTCTGAGTCCTTAGCTATTTTGACCATGTTCGGTTTGAACACAAAAGCTATAAACATCTTTCTTTTTTTTAGGACAACCTAGGCTATAAGAGTGTGCTGCAGTGATGTCACTTGAATGTTAAAATAGTGATGGGACCATAATAACTCCAGAACATTTTGGTAAAACAAATAAGGGAGAACGGGGGAATGTGAGGCATCGGGTAATGTGAGACACCCCCTGTATCTAGGCAATGGAACACAATTTTGGTTATGTGAGATATATGTTTTCAAGCCCCTCTCATTTCCCCTTGGCCATGAAAGAGAGGACCTCATGGTGATGTTATAAGCATGTTTTTTTCACAAAAAAATATTTTTTGCATGTAAAAGTAAATGTTCTTGCTGTCAACTTAATCGATTGTTGCGCCAAAGCAAATTGATTCAGGTAGAAAAACTTCTATCATACATGTTGATGAACTACCAACATATGATGATGATAACTGAAGATTAGCCTGATTTGCTGAGAGAGGTAGTTTTTACTCAAATTGTGGCAGTGGGGTAAAGTGAGACAGTGTATGTGCCCTCTTTTAATGAATCCATTATATTTGAGGTAGCAAGGGACTAGTTTGAATAAGACAAAAGACAATGTGGGCTGGAGGTGGGGGTTGATGGTTGAAGGGGTGTCAGCAAGGGCATGGTTTGGCACGTATGTATGTGGGGGACAGGAGAGTGACATTAAACATCAATAGACTCTAAGTAATATGTCTGTATTCAATGAATGATCCCAATAAAACAAATGCAGAAAAATATTAATCAAAGACTCAAAAGATGGAAAATGACAGCTGGGTCTAGTCATGTGTTCTGAGTCCCAGGCTGTTCTAGCTGGTTCTGATTGTTCTTTGCTCTGACCCTCAGACAATAGCTGGCCCTAAGGGTCCTGTGTTCTGACCCCCAGACTGTGTTTTAATCTAACTGGTTTTATCTGTCATTTGAATGTAAATTATTGAATATGAATTATATGGTGTATTTGATCAGAGTTACTTTCAAGTGTTTGAAAATGTTTTTCTTAATTGACCAAACCCCATGATTCTGTTACTAGTCCGACATTAGTTTTGGAATATTTGGTTTTCAATCTAGCTGTCAGGATTCTAACTGTTACAACATGTGTTGTTATGGTAGTTTCAGAGTGGAAAAAGTAAGTGGATCAGTTTACCCCCTTGATTTCTCTGGTCTGTCTCAGTTTACCCCAGACAACTTTTTTTAAAACAATCATATTTTCCCTTTGTCATGAATAAATTCTGCTAATGCCCTTTTCTAGGAAACATCCTGAATTAATGGGAAATGTGTAAATTTGACTGAAATCATTTTAGCTTGCTTAGAGGGAAGCAAATGTAAAAAGTGTCTCACATTACCCCATTCTCCCCTATGTCTGTTAGCTAACGACAATTAACGATAAAAGGCATATCAATATTGGATCTATGAGTATGTATTAATGTACAAAGTCCCCGAAAAGATGCATAAGTTCCAAGATTAATTGAAAAGCTTTACTTCTGTAAGGGCACAGCTGTTGGCTTACAGGAGAAACACTCAGCTACGATATATGGTACAAAAGTTATTAAATCAAGGGGGCGCCTTTAGCTCAGCTGGTAAGGCGTCCCCTCCATGGGCCTCGGCCTGCAGCGGACCCGGGTTCGATTCCAGCCCGCGGTCGTTCTCTGCATGTCACTCCCCTCTCTGCCCCATTTCAACTCTGTCTCTACACTATCAATAAAGCATAAAAATGCAAAAAAAAAAAAAAGAAGTTATTAAATCATCAATAAATGCAGATTATTGTTGCTCGGTATAAGAGGTTAGACCTGACACCAATGATAATTTTCATTGTTTATCTATTTTTTTGATTTAGCACTAAGTCAATTGAAGGTCTGAACGACAGTCCAAAATACTATACAGTCCTACATATAGGATACATTATATAGTAATTGATCATTCAGTTTATGTACAGATAAACTGAAAAACCTTAACAAATCTATTGAAAAGCTTGAATGTCCAATTTGACGGAATCTTAATTTTTTTAAGAATAACACAAGTCGAAAACATATCAAAAACTGATTGCTCATTGACATTTCTTTGTTTTTGTCTGTCCTAATTCCTTTTCCCCTGGATATTCGTGAAGTCTCGCTTTCATTTCAGCTTGACTTT
This sequence comes from Hyperoplus immaculatus, assembly GCA_949357725.1. Classification (NCBI taxonomy): domain Eukaryota; kingdom Metazoa; phylum Chordata; class Actinopteri; order Uranoscopiformes; family Ammodytidae; genus Hyperoplus; species Hyperoplus immaculatus. The sequence goes on along the minus strand of OX442363.1, from coordinate 16,764,102 downwards.
TCTCTGATGATTTTGTGTTATGTGCATCAATGCAGATTCCTAAAAACAAACAACCACGTAAAATACACAAATAGATACGCAGTGTGTTTGTAACAGCGCCTGCTGCTGTGGTACACAGTAAACAAGACATTACCCAGCAGGCCTCACCTGGCAGCACCGTGAGGAAGGCGCTTCTGAAGCTGTAGCCCATGGTGTTGGCGCCTAGGCAGATGTACATGCCAGCGTCGTCCTCCTTGGCGCGGGTAATGAGCAGCTTGTTAAGGTAGGAGCCGTCGGGTCGTGACCACACCTCCCCCGTGGGCAGCACCACGAAGCGGTGGTCTCCCACCTCGATGGTGGAGTTGTAGCGGCTCTCCTCGTTGGTCTCCACACGCTTGAGCCACTGAATGACCGGCTTGACGTCGCTCCTCACTTTGCACTGGAACGACGTGGTGCCTCCGTAGTCCACCGTCGTGTTGACTGGGTGAGTGCCCGTCAAAACAGGCTTGGAGTTTGTCCTCTCTGCATAGGCACACAGGGAAAAACGGTCAAGATATGCACAGACATCTTTTGACATGAGAGCCTCTTCTGCGGATAGAAAGGGTCTTAGTAGTCCATGCCATTAGCCTCCGGCTTAGAATTTATAATTGACAGAGAGGGAGGAATACCACATGTAACACAAGAGGTATGTGTGATTAGTTTCCTCTCTTTCATTGCTCCTGGTTGTACAGCACACATTTCTCATAGGAGAGGGGAGCAGGGGGTCTGGCAGACAGCTGGGCTTTAATCAGCTCCAGATTGGGATAAGGGTCTCTGACTCTCCCCCCTGTGCAAACACCAGGGCACAAGCGCTTGCTCTCAAGCCTGCTTCCTCAATATGCTTCTGATATACATGATTACACAAGCACATTCATCCATTCTGCACGGATATGAATAAGACCTGCTGATTGCAGAGATTTTTTTTCTTAAAGGTTCTCCCTAAGCCCTTTTAATTTCCTTGATCTCTGTGCAAATAATACCCAAAAATGATCCACACAAACAGCAGAAATCATTTAAATTAACTAGCTTTGCCTCATCTGCTATCAATAATGTTTCCAGGTGTATTTGTCTGAGATACTCACGTATGACTTCAACTTTATACGTGGCGTTGATTTCCCCGGCGCGATTGGAGACCCTGCAGGTGTATCTGCCGCTCAGCTCCGGTGTCAGGTTCCTCAGACTCAGAGTCCATTTCTTCTGACGGCCCTCGCCGACCTCCCGCTCCGTCAGCGGCCGGTCGTCCTTCAGCCACAATATATCCGGTCGAGGATTCCCACTGGCCATGCATTTGAGCCGCACTGAGCTCCCAACAGGACGGGCTATGACCCTTTTTCTCATCTTAGCGGGCTGGGTGAAGCGGGGACGCACTTTAGTGGAAAGAAGATTAAACATTAGACCATTGAAACTTGTTCAAGCTAGTTGTCTCATCCATTTTTTTAAAAGTCAACCTGCAATTAAACTGTATCGAAAGCAACAATAGTGTCACTTTGACATAAATTGAATGCAGACATTACGTTTACTGCGATGGTTTTAGGAGTCTGCTATTAGAGTTTCAGATTCAAGAATCACACACATCATCACACAGCGGCGTGCTTTGAAAAATGTTTAGCTGTGATGTAAAGTGCATGGGATTAGGATAAAATGTTCAGAACCACTGGTTTTAATTTACCACTGCACCACTGACAGCACACCAACAGAGCTCTTACCAAATTTTTCTGACAAGCCATCAGAGCCCAGGTCCGACTCTGCTCCATCAGCTGCCCCGGGTCCAGATTTATCAGAGCCCGAGTCGTCTGTGAACACAGCAGGACAACAGTTTGTCAATACTTGAGGGCCAAATGAAAAACTGTTTAGTTATTTTGTAGTGAAGATAATGGAGTCTGGCAGCACATAATTCAAACTACTGTCTACTATTGGCAAGTTTTTTAAAACTATTTTACAGTCTTTATGGCAATATTAAGAGCTATTTAAACTATGATATTGCAGGTTTGTTGTTACTTTGAAAGCCTGTATTAACTGTTGACAGCGTCACCATCACAGTTCTTATTGCAGTGGGCCAACAGCAAACAGGTCCAGCAAAGTGTTCTTGGCTCTATCTGAGTAAATTTAGCTTTTATAGATATAGACTCCTCTGAGCGTGGAGCATGCTCAGGTCATACTCCGTAACATTTGGAAGTAATATGATCAGTTTTCATAAGCCTAGTTCCAGGAGACAGCTGTGGAGTTTATGTCATGGGCTGACATCATGCAGCGGAGCTAAGACGGGGGGCTTAGAGCAAATATAATGAGTGAAACCTAATCGACAGTTTGTGATGCGTATCTTCTTTTCGAGTTAAGCGTTGGCGAATTAACGGAGCACGTCGGGGGGGGATCCTCGCCAATATCTGATTCTCAGGAACAGACATTAAGCAGATGAGTACTGAAGAAGGGGCTGCTGTTAAAGGATTGTGTATGTTACCACTGAGGTGTCAATCCACATTAGTGTCATACAGTAATCTAAATTATTCATTTAAAATTCTGACAAACTAACCAACCCTAAGTCAAGGCAATGATACATCAATGTTAAGCTAAGTTCACCATGCGTTTTAATAACTATAAGAACTACCCGCCGATTCTTCACCTTTCATACCTCTTTTTTAGTTCAAGTTCAGTGCAGCCTGAATCTGGATCCTTCTAGATGCAGTTTGGCACAGTGGATTCCCTCTCAGGGTTTGATTGGGCCAGGTAAAGAGACCAGATGTGACTTCTAACCCCCTCGTTCTGCCTCCCTCCAAGTCCCCCCGAAACCCTCAAAGCTCTCTAGGGTTCTCCGGGTACAAACCCTCCTTTGTTTGTCCCCTGCAGCACCAAGCCCAGCCATGATGTCATGGCTATTTGAAGGGATTTAACTGGCCAACTATAATAACCCATGCCTTTAAAAAACAGCCTCCACTGGAAGAAATATTTCTCTGTTGCTCACTTGGGCTCTCAACATTCCTCCCGGTTCCTGAACCTCCCAATCCAAACAGAACATGGTCCCACACTGCCGGGGTTTTTCTTTTTGACTTTTTTTCTCTCCTGAATCTATTTCCTCTCTACTTTTTGGCATTTCTAGGAAACAATGGCGCTCTTTATAAGTCTGTGCCATTAAAGCTATCCCCTGCCCCTATTGTCCTCACACAATGTTGGCTCACTAGACAGCAGACAGGGGCGAGAAAGGACTTCTCATGGTTGCCATACCATTGTTATTTTTGGAAGATTAAAAAATAAAATAATAATCAATAAAGGAGGAGTGACTGTTCTTGTGTACTGGAAATCAAGCAAAAGCTGCAACCTATTATGGAATCAGTGATCAAACAAAAACCCTTTTACTTAGTGCACTGTATGAAATCAAAGGTCTGTTATGTAAACGGAAATTCAATCACAAAAGTCATTCAAGATTCAAGTGCTTGCTTATTCAAGTCAATACTCCGAGGGGAGGTATCAAATTGTTTAAAATGCAATCAGCCTCCATGCCATGCGACTTAAATCCATTCATGGTCTTGCTACAGTGTTTAGGGTCTGACGCTGTCCCCTCCCACTTCATTCACAAATCCAGCCACAGGAAACAGGTCACAACAAACTCTCTCCGGCGGCCTCCTGTGCCAGCTGAATCACAGGAAAAGGCCCGATGATGATTTGAGGTCAAAATGAGCTCCAGATGTTGGGGACATTGTAAATGTCCAGGGAAAAAGTTATGCGCAGTAGCCTTGCATCACACTTCGGAAATCAGCATCAACAGCTACCACATGTGATCAGTCTCAAATACACACACACACACACACTGGGCAGTTTATCCTACAGTTGGCCTTGCAGCGTCTCCCGAGAGCAGCGGAATGAAAAATGTGCTGCGATAGTCGACATCTCCATGTAGGAATAACAAGCGCTGTCAGCCTCTGTGTTTGTGCTGTAATATATCATCTGTGCAGACATAAACATTAAATAGACAATCCTGTAAATGTTAATATGACAATGAAGCCTGCTGTAGCCTGAGCAGCTGAGGACGAGAGAGGTGGCCTATCCTGGTGGGGGTGCTGGGAGGTGATGGGGGGCCAGTTGTCAAGAGACCACCCCAAACAGGGGCCAAACAGCCAGCTGGAGGGATTGAGAAGGCGCCATGTTGCACTGACTGACTAGATTCTTCAGATAGCTCAGGGGAGGACAGGCAGTCTGCTGGCAGATGGGAGGAGGGATATCTCTCCAGCTACGGTGGAACCCCCCCTTCTACTTCTCCTTACATCACCCTGCAGAACCCCTCCATCTCCCACTTCATATCTCGCTTCACGTCTTCACTGTCTCTTTATCTTACAGTCTGTCTTCTGCTCGGCTTCTCTGCGGCGTCCCAGGCGATGTTTTCAAAAGTTATGCTCTCCACGTTAGGCCTTGAACTTGAACAGCTGCCAGGATTTAGGAGACCCCCCTCTCCCCCTGACCGGCACTGTAACCGAGGTCTGCATTTGCCTCTCTTACTTTTTTTCCCCTCTACGATCCAGTAAAAACAATAAACTGGTATGTGGAGCTATGCAGGGACTGGGAGCTACCCCTCATTTACAGTATTTCAAATAAATAATCCCCCTCTTCTGATCTTTTTGAGCAACATAATAGGCCTCCAAAACGGTCACTACAGTTTACTGCACAAAACTAAATTAAAATTGCTAGCAATTAGGTGATTCAACGTTAATGGAAAGTGTTGCTCATGATAATTGCGGACTATTTGGCTGTATTAAGCTGGCTGCAATCGTCAAAGTATTTTGACAATGAGGCCCCCTAATCTTTGTAGCAAAAAAAAAAAAACAGGCAACCAGAATGCAATGCAGCTCTGATGGAACAATTATCTATAAAAACAAACGCTGTGGTGACGGCCTGCCAGCGCCTAATGGGATGACAGACAAGAGAGCAGAAGGAGAGGGGGGTGTTCTTGTAAGATGCAGATCGTCCGTTTAGTGTCTTGGGTCTGCGAGTCACAACCACCAGAGGACAAAAGGAGGAGGTGGAACAAAACCAGATCAGGATTTAGCATCAGGCCAGAAAGTCTCCAGGTAACTCCATAAAGGGCAAAAAACAGCCAGATAACAATCTCATGGAAATATGCTTCCCAGAAAGACTTGTGATTTAACTTCCGATGGTATTTCTTTCCTAACGTAATCACTGAGTGGGAGTAGAGCAACGCATGCAGTCAGGTTGAACTGATCTCCCGGCACTCCCCGCCAGTTTCATCACATCAGTCCTAAACTGTTTTCATTCAAGTCTTGGTTCTCACTCTGTCGCTCTGCAGCAGAAGCCAAAGCAGACACACGATCTGTCACATAAACACACCGCAGGGAAGAAGTTCTTATCTATCACAGAGACGAATTGGCCAACTGTGTGCGTCTCTGCTGTATGTGTGTGTGTGAGCTGTAGGTTGGCATTAGTTTATCAAAATCCTCAACCTGTATCTCCCGGCATTCCAAATCTTAACTGCACATGCAAAAAGGCTCTACTGCAAAGGCAAAAAGATATATAAGCATTCTCACATTTTGAAAGAAACCAGTGCTCAGGGAAACTCTGTGGCCCCTTTTCACTTTATTTATGTTTATGTATGTTTGTGCAAGCTCTTTCAAAGACCTCTAAGAGATCACAAACCTAATTTTTTTAAAACATGTGAGAGTAAGTCCAAGTAAAGTGTTTCTCTGTTGAATTCTATAGCTATATAAACCTGTGAAAAGGACAGGTTTTTCTCAATTAATTTTATCGTTGCAAGGGTCTGTTAATTTTGTATGGGCTTTATGTATTAATGTGCTTTCATCCAGCAATGGTTTTCCCTCGGAACATTTCTTTGGATAGTTCAACAAATATATACTTTTTGTCAGTAGCTACAGAACTGAGACATCCAGATCAATTTATTATTTATGCTTTGATTTTTATCTCTCTTCTGTGCATGAACTTCAACTGAATCATCACCTTCTTTAAGCGCTTCAACTGCTAATTGAACCTTTTTCAGTATTTTGCCCACCACGTCAACTTCAATTTGTTCAGCATTTTAGTTATTTCAAATGTTTCAACTGGGAATAAGTTACATTTTCTTCCTGAAAATATGTCTTTTATAGCCTTTTTCATTACTTTATTTTCAACATCCCACCGTGTAATACATTCTAATCTTGTGACCCAAATATTATGCAATGTAGAAACCCTTTTTTTTCAAATTAATTATAACTCAAATGCCACTTAAATAAAAACTATCTGCCCCTGCTGCTTTGTTTCTATCTACACTGACTCCACTACACACTTCAAATAATCTAGTCAATCTACATTTACTTTCTGCAGTTGAAAAACATTATATAGACCTTCTCCAAACACACATCAAAAAGCATCCAATCTGCCATCAAAAGAGCTTTGAAACAAACTTAGAAAGATACGATGCTTGTTATCCATCACAACTGATTCTGAATGTGATCCACCAAGGAGTGTTCAGTATACTGTATGTAAAAAACTCAAAATGCCCTTTAAGTGCGATGTAGACCACGTCTGACTTTGATACTAAATAAATAGCACAACTGTAGTATGAACCATGACATTAAAGCTGGCTCCATGCCTCAATCGCCAACCTTTCATTTTAGAACAATCAGCAGACACCCTCTCTTTGAACTCAACGGCAACTTCATATTAGGGGGACCTTAAAATAAACTTTGGTCTATTTCCTACTCATGATGAGCATGATTTGCTACATAAAGCATCCTTTTTTGAAGTGCTCTGTGTTTTTCCATGTCCGCCTGATTATGGCTTTTCTTCTGAAGCCCGGCTGTCACAAGAATCGGGCTGCAGCTCCTCCAGCGAGAGCGAGAGAGTGCAGGCTCTGGCCCTAATTAGCCATCTTAGAGTAATTAAACTAAACACAGCCTTCACGCTCCACTCTGCTCATTCATCATGCTCTGCTCTAGCGCAGAGGAAGTGCACTGTACACACATGCAAAAACAAGTAACACACTTTGGTCCGACTGGGGTTAATCCTGCAGGCCCCATTCAACAAGAGCTGTGTGAGAGTCTGGAGACAAACCGGCACTATTACACTGAATGTGTTTCCTATTGCGGCGCTGCAGACCTCCTGCCTCCACAGAGTGTATAGCCTAAGGAGAAGGAAGAGCTTTAAGATCCAATTGAGTCACAGAGGATGAAGTGGTATGAAACAATATCCCGCGCCGCTGTTGACTTTGGGCAAGTGAGAGGTAGGGGCTGTAACACATACAACGGAGGAAAGGATCAACCACTAAACCTCCATAAATGCGCTTGTTTTTGGCCTCAACCTCTGTGAGTTACGTTGCCTTTTAGAATTCGCTTAAGATTTCTGACTGCAGGAGAGAGTTGGTTCCTTGACATCACAGCTGTAGTTGATGCACTCTCATTGTACAATCGAGGAGACTGACTCATCGCCATGGTTTCTGGTTTTAGTTACCAAACAGGTGATTTCATGTTTTATAGATCATGCACTGGGCTTGATTTTTTAACAAGAGTGACACCTTTTACGACACTCAATGATCTAATCTCACAAACCTGCAGAAAAACAGGTTGTGCTATCAAGTGTGATACACGCAACTGCCTTTTATTTGGACTCACCGATGACGATGAGGGTGTAGTTGATGTTAACGCTGCCGAAGCCGTTGGTGGCTTTGCATATGTAGGTCCCTGTGTCGTCTGGCTCCACCTCCTTGATCTTCAGGTCTACGCGGAGGATACGGAACCGGATCCAGCCGCTGTGGATGTTGCGGCCATCTTTGGTCCACATTATGAGGGGCGGGGGGTCTCCTTCCACTGGACACGGCAGCTTCATGGCGCTCCCGAGTCGGGCCGTCTGTCTGTGGGCAACCTTCTCAGACACTCGCGGAGGTCCTGAGGAGACACAGACACAACAATGACAATTTTTTTTTACTTCATTATGTGTTTGAAACTACAGCCCACAATAACATCAAAGAACACGAGTTACTGGGGACAAAACCAATACTTTTTGATGGTATTTCCACATATTTACCCATGTCCCTGCCGAACAACATCAAAAGTAAACAGTTTTTCATTCATGTCAGGATGAAATAGACAATGAAAAATCATCTCCACTAGTGATTTTAGACCGTTTTTGATCCGTGACCTCTACTTTCTTGGGTTACATACCTCTCCCCGTTGTGAACAGCCTTTAAGTATTTAATAATCTTAAGAGAAAGATGTCTCTCTTGTGTTTACTATCCAAGTGAGAGTGAAAAAACTTTTTTTTTAAACATCCCAGTATGCACTATGCAGCTTAGCTTACAAAGGTGTACTCAAATCAGAGAATGAAATGGAATATCTGAATCCTAATTTCCATGTCCAATACCAGTTCTACAAACAGCCCGGATGAGATAGAGGAAGGTAATTTTTTATCTTTTTTTTTTTGTCTGATTACCCAGAAATGTCCAAACCAGATTGTAATAATTGGACAGGCCCTGTCGTCCGCTGCCTGCACACAGAGGGTAAAGTGTTCTGGCTCTGGTTTTGCGTAGCGTGCAAGAGATCAAAGCGATGAGGGGGGCGGGTCGCAGAGAGACGGACAGCAGCCCGTTCACTCTGCTCTTAATTGGCCCAGGTCTGCTCCCTCAGATCTGGTGAAGTGAAGCGGGCCGAAAGACCCTGTGATGGTGTTGGGAGGCACAGCACCAGGCGTTCAACTAAAACCTTCCCCACCCCACCCACCAAAAACTTAAGAAAAACCCTGAATTACTGGGCAGACAAGACACCAGAGAGAGTCAGGAGTTTGGGGGAGTGAAAGACAGAGAGGGGGGTAGGAAATGCAACCAACCACTATATGGCTGCCGAGGCCCCTCAAAAGTACACAGAGCCCCGTCTGTGCGTCTGAACAAATGGCCGGTCTGGTAGTAGTAAAAACAATGAGGAGGGTAAGTACACATGGCCTCTCCTAACACATACAACACATTCCTTTGATGCATTTCACACATATGGTAAACAAGAAGTTCATTAGACTGATGGGTCTGCACTAGGGGAAGGTGAGACATGCAGGTAACTCTCTATCTTGCTGTTTTATCCATCGCATTGCCAAAACATGTACCTCAGCTGCAGGTACAACATCTGGACAGCTGGGCTGGAGACCTGTGATGCTAAAAAAGCTGGACATTGTTAATTTTTTAAGTCATGAAACAAAACATATGAGCGTAAAACCGTTGACAACCGCCTTGCCTTTTTGTTCCTCTGTCTTTCTCAACCACGCATGAAAACACAGACACACTCAGAGTTTTCCTTCCTCTCCGCGGATGGCTTTTCCTGGTCCACGGCATGAACAGGAAATTGGAAGTGTCATTGTTTATGTCCGCGGAGCAAACGTGACCGCAGTCTTTTTGGCCGTTGTACGCTGGCCCATATCTCACTCCTCTGCTACCAGGAAAAGCCAAACACAGGCGCTGACTGTTCAGTTTTTCTTACTCTGCGGACTCTGCACAGGACCACAAACAGGTCAAAGTGTTGGCTGGGCACTGCTGCTCGAGCTCACATGAACTGAGGTGATCCTAAAAACAGAATTAACTGTCTGGCAAACACAAAAATATGTTGTTTTTTTCAAATCTTGAAACAAATGGGCTTCAGACATTTCTGAATTACGATCCTGCAAGCCACTTAACCATGTGTTCCTTCTGGATTAATGGAGGGGAGTGACAAATAGAAACAAACCCTGATTCATGGAGTTAGGTTAAGCTGAAGCCAATTGTCACAACACACTGACCCAGCATTGATATTGCTCCTGTCAGAGAAACATTTCTGAACGCTGGGAGGACATTTCAAATGAGTTACGTCCCCTTGACAAAAGCTGCTAGCCTGGCTCTGTCTAGACGTAAGTAAATCCACCTCCATGAACCATGACATGAGAGATCACTCATGAATACATTTATATCTTGTTTGTTTTATCCATTTAGGAAAAGAAAATTGATATAACTTAATGAGCTTTAGAAGTGCTCAAAGGCAAAATCAAAACAGACAAACAAACAACAAAGTAATTTCATGAGATGTCGAACTATTCCTTTAATTTTTATAAGGGTCAACGTATATGATCTTGAACTTGGGTTGTCTAGCGCTTGGGCTTTTTGGCTTTATAAAGTGGAATGCTTTGGCCGCAGCTCCAAGTGCAAGGAATGTGCAACAAATGATTTCCTCCCTCCATCTCCGCTCTTTAAAAAACCTTTTGAAGTCCCTTTGAAAAACATGGCTTGAAGAGGTGCTGAAATCAAGGACATCGTCTGAATCACTTAATAAGAATTTGTGCTGTGTGCATGACCACCATCCTTTCTTCAAGAGGAACTCCCCTCCTCCCCCTCCTCCTGCTCTTTCTCAAGGACAGGTTCTCTTAATCGTGGAGTTGAAAGCTCTGAAACTAGCACACAGAGGCCCCTGCAAAAAAAAATCCAATTCTGACAAAAGGGGAATTATTGCCTTGAGTTGGTGATTGTGAGATACATAATTCAAGATGTACGAATGCAACATGTAATCACACCATACTGTAGGTAAAATGTACCATAGTTGCACTTTAGCCTTAGTCTTCTGAGGCTCCTGCCAGGTGGCTGAACTAAGCATTATGGTCCTTTACAGAGGCTATGATGAATTGAGACAGCCAGATTTATGACAAACTGGTGAGTGTTTACTCAAATTGTTAGAATTGTTAGCTACTCTACAAATGGAAAATGATACCCATGACCACATGGGCTTCCCCGTACTGCAGCGTCGGTATGGCCGGCGCTCCTGATTACAGTCAAGCTCCATGTGTGAATGGAATCTTTCATAGTGCAGGAAGTGGAGGAGGAGGCCTGGCGTCTTTCAGAATTAGCTGTGTTTTTCTTTGCTCAAATTGGTGATGGATTATTTAAAGAGAAAGGGGCACATTCAATAAGAGGCATTCTTGTGATTCAGACTAAATATAGCTTTTTTTCTTTTTTTACAAAACCTTGTGAGGCAGGTTAATGAACTGTTGATCTGACGTGCAGGCATGCAGGCATGCGTGGAGGAAAAATTTGTTAGGAAAGAGGAACATGAAGAGAAAAAAAATGACAGACTACAAAGGCCTTTAGACTGGAGCAATGTTCAGATGTGCCGCTACCGCTCTCCTCATTTATTTTCTCTTTAACAAAACACCTGTGGATTTGTAATGATGTGTACATGGATTTCTCCCCCCATACAAAGTGCTTTGGTCTTTCTTGTCATCGCAAACACGTCAATAAAGGCTTGGCTTGGTTGCTGACAACAGCTCAAATAGCGAACACCTGGAACTAAACCAACCCCAATGTGAAAACAACTTGATAATGCACGCAATACTGCATTACACTATGCCCATGACAGGATATAGTTATTCAAACAACATTTTAAACATCTACTAATACACAGGATTTGGCCCATAATCTCCAGCCCACTGCAAGCATTTCTTGTGCATCAAAAGGTACTTTTGCACACTGCCAACTGCAGTGATTAATTTCTTAGATAAACACTGATCTGAGTGAATGTGTCTCTTCAATATGTGGTATTTACAAAAAGGATAAAAGTCAGAGAGACAGATAGAAGCCGGAGAATGCTTCCTCCTACTCAGCAGCACTGTTAGCTCAGCAGACCGTACCAGAGCAGACAGACCTCGGGCTCCAACATGAGAGAGGAAGTTTAATGGAGCCTGTGCTTCCAGGGAAATATTCTATCATGCATCTCTTAAAAACCTCAGGAGCACTTCTATGATAGAAAGCAACAAAATGGACGGAGAAAAGTAAGTCGAGTTTGAGGAAAACGAGAGGAAGGGAGAACAAATGCACAAAAAAAAGAAGAAATGACATGAAAGCTAGAAACTAAATCCAGACTTTACTTGAGAGCGGAGGGGTTGTTTGGTGAAGGCAAAAGGTGGGGCAGAAACAGGCAGCTCTGGGAGTGTGTGAAAGGCCAGAGCTTCTGTTCAGAGCCCGCCGCTGCGCTTGGCTATACATTTCACAAGCGAAGATAAAAATCGGCATAAAACAGTAGGAGGTAAAAGAGAGGGGGAGAGTCACCTTGGCAATCCAAGAAAGGAGGTAAGGTGAGGGAGGGGGGGCATAAGATTGTCAGGGTGAAAGGGGACGGTGTACGTGGAGTGCTGGTGGAGGCTGTTCTGACAGCAGGGGGGCAGCGGAGGGTGAAGAATGCCGTCTTTTCTTACCCCCCTCCAGACGTCCTGCCCAGCAGATTTCACCCAGTGTGGTAATCAATACCTGTTATTTTCTCCTCTCGGCTTTCCAATCAATAGATAAGAGAGGGGTACGACCAGACTTGGACAATGGCTCTTTCTTCGGCCCCATCTGATGTGGGGCTGAATAGCAACTGCTTCGCTGGTGGGAATGGTACAGGAGGAGCTATTGGGTGACATGAGGGACTAGAGAAGCAGCAGCAGAGAGGGGGTGGAATAAAAAGAAAAGAGAATACGAGAAAGAGATGCTTCAGGTCGATCTATCTGATTAAAGCAGTATCAATGGAAAAGTGTAGTGGTGTTTGCAGTGAGGTCTGCGTCTGCTTCCTTCACTAATGGCTCCAGAGCAGCAGGCTCCTGTGCCGACCCCTCATCAAAAGAACAGGGAGAAATTACTCCAGCGTCATAAAGCTTCTGGAAACATCTCCATCACGCGGCCTAGCCTTAACAGGGCCCTACTGTGGAGCCTTTGAACTCTAAGCTGCTATATTTCATTAAACCTGACTGCCTTCTCCCGGCTCCAACTACCTCAGCGTGCGTATGTGTGTTGTTGTAAACTCCTTGCTACAGTCATCTGTGCAACAAAAATCAGTATTTCAAGAATTTCAATAGGCATACATATTTGTTTGTTTGTCAATAAAGACAGAAATAAAGGACAGATGTATTGTTATTTTCCTGAAACCATATCTGCTAACAAAATAAAAGATCAGTTCACACTAATTAAATAAAAAATAAGCCCCTTAGAAAATAAAGCAAATGCCATATATTTAGCAGGTGCGACTATTGTTAAGGAGGTCATTCTCTACTAACTAAATTGATCCCGAGACAAGACACATCTGGGTCCATGTGTCTGTCTCAGCCAACAGTTCCCTTCGGAGAAAAATCCTCGGTTCATAGATTATTTACTGAAACTTTGATTATATGAAAAGCCCCTTCTATTTCAGTTTGAGGTTTTCCAGAAGGACTTCATGCTTTTCCAGACTTCCACAAGCCTGGAAAAGCACGGAGCCCTTACGGAAAGTCCTTAACTTGAATTAATAGAGGCCTTTCATATAATGTTTTTGGAGTGGCCAGGGTGTCTCTTACCTGGACAGTGCATACAGGTCACAGTGGAACAGTTTTTATAGTCTTCTTTTCCGATGGTTTACCTGTTCTGCCACTGTACAGAGAGTGAGATGCACTTTCTTTTAAAAGTTGTATCTATTTGGGGTTATTATTCATATTACATTATAAGAGATGTGAAGAGTAACTTTTTCTTCTTTTCTTCCCTTCTTTATTTGGTTTGTTTTGTATTAGTCACAAAGTCCCATGAACAATCTACACCAACACCAAATTGATGCTAGGAAAGTATTGCCGGTGTGCTCCATTGTTGTACCAAAACTATATAGAAAAGAGCCACATTGTTGCAATGGGTGACATCTTCCTTTGTCATGATGAATATGTGCACTGTACTGTACTGTTTAGAGGCATCCCACATACACCATCATGCATCAAATGTTTGTCTAGGAAACTGCATTCAAAAAAATACCCAACAAATAACCAATGTATTCCTATTTATTTTCTAAAATGTACAGTTACCAGTAATTACAGAACTTTTTCAAATTTAAGCTATTTATTTTTTGGGTTTGAGTCTGGCAGGCACATATAGTGCAAATAAGTCAGACAGTATTAACCTATTAACATACGGACTAACGTCATATTGTTGGTTGGGCTTCTTCATTGGATTTGTTGACATAACAAAATCATAGAATCACTCTAACCTTTTCATGTAATGTGTTTGATCTCTTTCTAGTTATGTGAATGTTCACTTAAAAAAGAAAAAAGGAGGGTATAGCCAATATAAGAGCAACATGAAAATAGATTAGTTTGCTTTTTCTCTCATTACAAATGTCATAAGGGGAATACAATCAAAAGAATTAACGAGAAAAAGACTGAATACTTGGTTTGTAACTGGTGGAATGTTATGAAGTGACTGTTGACTATGAAACGTAACATTAATCAAAAAAATATCAACGTTAACCTAAAAAAAATAAATAACATTCTGAAATACAAAAAAGGGCACATTTCTCTAAATATCTTTAGAAAACACACACTAATTCAGTGGCATAACTTTTCATGCAAATGTGTCACAAAGGGGGCACAGTGAGTGGCACTCTAGTCGCTTTATCTCACTCCATTAGGCTAAGGCCCCGTGCACACACAGGGGCTGAGTGTGTGCTTAGGGACACTTATCAGGAGAGAAGCAACAGGAGGGAGGCTGGGAAGGAAGAGAAAGGCCAGAGGAAGAGAGACAGAGACAGAGGAAAAGAAAGAGAGGGGTAAGATGAAGGGAGAGAGAAAGAAAAATCAAGCCGTGGAGAGAGAAGTAGGTTGAGGGTTGATTTAGAGAGCACCGTGGAGGAGCAGAGGCTAAGATGGCAGAGAGGCCTCCTTTAACACAGCTCATAAGGAGAGGGGAGTGAAGGGGGATTAGGTGGGCCCAGGCGGCAGTAACCAGGAATCCCAACAATCTCACACCCCACTCCCTGGCCCGGGCTCAGCCTCAGCCACATGACACACTCAAACAGACCTGTCTCTCTCTCCAACACAGAGCAGGGCACCAACGAGCACCTGTTTATTACAGTCTGTCTAATGTGTTTGGAGATGGACCAAACCACTTGGCACTGAAAGGGACATTGTGTGAGCACGCACACATGTTTGGCTGCTCTGGATTGCCTGAGTATTGTCTCTTGTTCTCTCTGTCAATGACACACACGTTGATATGAAAGTGTACAGGCAAAAAGACTCGTAAATCTGCATTTCATTACACTGTAGTCGGCATGCCATAGACAACAAAGGGCGTTAAGAGATTAAAGCCCTTAATTTTAGATTATAATTTAGCCACATGCTTCCTCTCCACTCTAAAGCAGTGGTTCCCAGCATCTTCCAGAGGGGTTGAGACAGTCAGTATAATATGAAAACAAAATGTTCCCATGATAAATCTGCAAGGCCCCAAGATGATTAAATAAATACTTATATAAGAGAGAGGACACATCTACTTTTAAGGAAAATTGCGATAATCTTTTTCTGACTTTTCTTTGTTTTCCTTGTGTATGCTTATGAACTGGGTTGAACTGCACACAACCCATGTCCAAACTAAGACCATAAACTGGGTCACAAGCAGACATTGTTTTATTTCAATGGGGTTTCAGTTCCCAAGTTTCTGTATAAATAACTAAAATAAAAATTATTTTCTAAAGCCAACTTTAGAAAATGATCTAAATCAGGAAATTGTACTTAAATCAGAAATGATTAGAAGGAAAAATTAATAAATAAAAGTACTAATTCAACCAAAAATACTGGGAACCATTGCTCCACAGAATGCTTGCAGGACAATAAACCCTGGTGGCCTGTTACACCGTCTCCTCATAACGAGGACTTTGTTTATGTTGTTTCATGGCCTCCATCAGTCAACAGTGAGGTGCATCCTGTCACTCCCTGCATGCCTCTTCCTTAAACCTTCCTGCATTCCACAGCAGGAGAAAAATAGCTATCCAACCTGTGTTTTGCCCTATGTGTACAGTTGACACAGTCGGGAGTCCAGTCTGACTGACTGGAGGTGCTGAATGAGATGCAGATGTCTTATTAAGTCGCTCTGCATTGGTCTGATGTTCTACTGACTGCCAGAGAAGCACAGAGGCTGTAAACAAGAACGTTTTGAGCCAGACATGCTGTCACCGGCGTCCAGTGTGGGTAGCCTATGTCTGTGTGTGTGTGCATGTGCGTGTGTGTGTGTTGTGGTCACATCTGTGTCATGATGATGACGATGATGATGATGGCCGAGCCTGGCGCTGAGTGACTGACCCTCGGTTCTCTGTCTCGCAGAACCCTACACCAGTGTACAGTCTGAGGATCAGCCAATCTCCATGACACTGGGAATCACTTTACACCAGCGCCTTTGTCAACAAGGTCCTTTCAGGAAAAGGCCAATGACAGACTGCGATGTAGCAGGAGTGTTTGGGGCAGAATGGAGCGATTCAGAAGGGAGCAGGAGGGAGGGAGAGGATAGTAGAGTACTGGGTGAGGGAGAGAGAGAGAAAGGCGGGTGAGACAGAGACGAGACAGAGCGGTGGAGAAACAAGGGCGAGACAGAAGGAGGAGGGGGTGGAGGAACTGGCAAAGCTCTCACTGACAGCAATGGGGCCTCTTGACAATCCAGGAATATTGTCTGAAATCAATCTGTCATCGTGGAGCTGTTGAGCCTGTCATTACGACGTGGTACTCGCCCTTTCACAGTGACAATTTGTTCAGTGCTTTCCCAGTTCACCTTACTACTCCGGTTGTAGAAAGGTCACTGCCCTCCATCCATCTCTGTCTGCCAGCCTGTCTGTCTCTGTCTTTGTCTTTGTTAATCAACTGTCCACACTGAGCTATACAGTCCATTTTATCAAGGTGACCCGCAGAGGATCAGGCGGCTGATGACCAGAATAGATGTCCTGCTTCTAAGGCCCTGTTCTCACGGCAACACGAAACGGTGCAAACGCGGAAAAATTCCCGCGGTTGCACTATATCATGTAGGCTACATGAAAACAGCAAACGCAGGCATGAAACCGCAAGTTTTTGAAATCTACTCCCAGGGAGGATTTTTTGGAAAACACAACGGTTTTGGTTTCTTGTAAACACCGAAACCATTTCCCCTGATAACGCTGACGTCATGGCTCCACTTCACGTATGCATAGTCTATAACATTTGCTGTCAAAATACCCACACGCGAATTATAAAGTTAGAGGACAACATAACATGCACGGTGTCTCCGCGGCACCATCACTGTAATCAGCGGAGAGTGTCGTGCAGGGCTTAAATAGGCCTATAACACTCGCCAATTTAGTATAGTCTATCCCTGCGTTCCAATACCCGCTCAACAGGCCCTCGTTCACTTGCCCTAGGCACTTGCCCTCGGGGGAATCCCCGCCGCCATCTTAAGTGTCGTTCCAATTGTCTGGAAACTGAAGTGAACTTCGTGAGATAGACCCTTGGAGGGCTGAGTGATCAAGTGAACATCCATGGTCACTTCGAGGTGGGTATCACCCACAGTGCATTGCAGTTTATCTTCTTCTTCTTCTCCTTTTATTTTCCGGTAGACTGTATGCTTTTAGTGACATCGTGGCCACCCGCAGGACAAATATATATATATATATATATAAATATTCCAAAACGCCTCAATTAGGCTATCCTATTTCCATAGGAACAATCCAGTATTGCAGTTTATACATATTGCTGCTATAACACAGATGGCTGCCAATTATAGGACTATTTAAAACAAATGTTTTTGGTTGAAACTATAAATAAGAAAATATGTCGGAGCAAACAATTAACATGTGTAAGTAACATTATCTTGATAATCTGAGTTACCGTGTCGAAATTCAATGTTTGTTATGCTATGGAAATGGCTTTCTGCAATATAGACTACCTTTGCAGAATGTTACAATTCTGTATTATGTATTATTTGCATTCAGAACTACCTATGTAACTGACGGTCCATTGCGACTACAAGGGCAAGTGAGCAAGTGGGTTCCATTTAAATAACCCCGCTCCTCCCCCGCCCTGTCTCCCTCCGCGCTCCAAGTTCCCTCCGTGCGACGTATGCTGTTACGTCATACCAAGGGCTGAGGGTAAATGAACGAGGGGAAGTGCAACTACTGAACGCAGGGTATTAGTAAGTTATTGATACCATGCACCCGCCACTTTGTCTGGGGAAAGATTTGTGCTCTACCGGTTTTTCTAGCAAAATAAACGTGTGTAGCTTCTATATGCCAGGGACACGACTCTCTCTACATTAAAAAACTCCATCCATAGTTCGCAGCGGTTAAGTTACTGTTCAACAAAAGGAGCATTAAGGCTACGGCTTCACAGTAAAAGCATGTCACTGGCTAAACATTAATAGCATTTCACTGGACAAACGTGAGTTGACTTTTATTTTGAAGTACGCCTAACAGGAAATTAGCCGCTCACAAAGCCCCTTCACTACCAGCATGTCTTGTGTTTTCACGAGTTCAATGCCGTGAAATAGAGCTGTTAAGCGCTTTACTTCCGGGATATGGGACCTCTCGGCTCGAAAAATTACTACTGTAGTCAATGGAAAGAAATGTATTATTTTCTGGTCCCAGTCATGAAATGCCTTCGATTACACATATGGTTTGTATGGATTTAGATGGTATTTTTTCGTGCAAAGAATGGAACAATTTAGCGAGTAGAAGCTGGATACGGTCAGGTTTTGTGCAGAGCGCTTTTGTGGACTACAGCTCTTCGCTGCTCTTGACACTTGTGATATACGTCACCACCACTCACACCCGCTTAGTTCAGAAACATGGCTGTGTCTTTAATGCACTTTACCGCCTTCTTTCAATGACAAGACAAAAGTCTTCAGCGTGGCGAAAACCACAACACAAGTGGACATGTGGAGAGTTTCAATTTCTCGAGTGGGGAGATTGTTGGCGTTATCCACGCCAGCCATTAGCATTAGCACTGTCCGTCGAGAAGTGGAGGGAATGTGTTGAGGTGACGTCACAGAGGCGACAAAACTTGTAGTTGTTCTCGTAACATTTTTTCAAAAGCCGTTAGACGAATAATCATACAACATACCGTCAAACTCTTCACATTAAAAATGATCATTTAGACCCATACAAAACATATATGTAATCCAAGGCATTTAATGACTGGGACCAGAAAATAGTAGATTACTTTCCATAGACTCCCATTCATTTTTTTTCAGCCGAGAGGTCCCATGCCCCGTAATTCCGCCACTTCCGCTTAACAGCTCTATAAGAGGACAGAAAGCTTGTCATTTACAATACTTGTAACCCCAAGCTTACACCAACCGCTTTATGAACGTTAGTGGCATTAATTTTCGGTTACAGTAAGGTTTTATGCATCAAATTGTACCGGAAAAGCTATCTACTACTACCTTGTACCGCCAATTGCTGGCCTGGCATGCTTACTACAGCGATTTCGTCCCGTTTCCTCTGAAAACATGTGTACGAGTGAAGATGTCAGATAAATTGTGTCTGAACGGGGTTTTTTTTAAACCAAAAACGGGAAAACTGTCACGTTTTCACCATGAGAACAGGGCCTAAGACTTTTTACTATATCATTGGCTCTGCTTTATTAATACTGTCAACTATCTGATAAATATAAAAATGCCTTAACGGGACTAACAGTCTACAGTGGTTCTTTGCTAGAGTTGCTTTGAGGTAAATGCTAAGCCTAAATAATATGCTCACAATGATAATGATAACATGTATAATGTTCACATTTTGTAATTAGCACTAAACACAAAATATGGCTGGGGCTGATGTTGTCTCAAACTAAAGTATTTGTCAAAAACATAAATGCTGCTCTGGAGAGGGTGCTGGATTTATGGTCAGGGGATAAAAGTTTTACAATTCATCCCTGGAAAAGTTACTACAATACATGTTTGCCACCCATGTACAAACATGTACAATATTTGGTACAAAATTCATCAAATACACTTTGAGGTGTTTTACTGAAGGAGTGTAAAGTTTTACCTGCTGATCTGCCTAGAAGAAAAAACAACAGATCATCAAAGTCATTTGAATTCAGCCTCTAGGGACCTTGAATTTCATGGCAATCCATCCAACAGGATTGCCATGAAATATCAATCTAGATATTTCATTCTGAACACCAAATGTCAACCTCATGGTGGTGCTACAGGAAAAGTCAGAGGATTATAAAATCCTCTGGGAACCATAAATGTCTGAACCAAGATTTCATGGAAATCCATCAAATAGTTGTAGAGATATTTCAGTCTGGACCAAAGGGGTAGGTGGACCAACCAACAGACAAGCCCACATGCCATTCCTATGGTCATTTTGCCAGAATGGCCAAAAATAAACAAACAAAAAAAAGTAATTTTAGCTTCATATTCAATCTAGACAGAGAATAACTGTGTGAATGGAGCAGTGCTCCCATCTGCCAAGCCTCTAGCTCCAACTGCATCCAGCCCCGGGGCTGATCCAAAGCCCAAACACATCCCTGTGCATGAGGAAATCAAATCAATTGCACTGCATGACGCAGGATTCCAGTCTAGGATTGCAGTAGCCCGGCTATAAAATATGACAGATTATACTCTTTGCTCCTGAAATGATTTTTCCTCCCTTGTCCCTTTCCACTCCTCAAGTCAAAGCGGGGACATATTTTTCCATTCCTTACAGAGGTCCCCTGAATAAAAAATCAGGGCCTCTTTCCTCGCCTCCAGTGTTGAGAGTGGCTGCTTTTGCTGGAAACGGGTGCAGACAAATTCCAACCCATAACGCTCGCAATGAAAACTCCTATTTTGACGTACTGTGGGGAGCGGTCGCCAGAACCGGACCCTTTTATAATCTTAATCAATGGGAACAATGTGCAAAAGAATTTCCGAGGTCGCTCAAAAGAATCGCTAATGAAAAACAAAGTGGAAGAGGAAGAGCCACAAAGCCATGTGGGGTCTCATTGAAGCCCATCGGAGGTGAACTGAAAGTGGGGGAAGAAACTGGAAGGAGGGTCCGGGGGTGTGTGTGTCCAAGGCAGCGAAGGGCCTCATTCTGGGCTCGTTATCCCAGCTGTCCCCTGGCTCGGCTTTCTTCAGGCTCAGCCAGCCATCGCCTTTGCCACCATAACTTTCAATCAACCTTTTAACTGCAGAACGGCTTGGTGTGGCTTAGTTTGTGTGTGTGTGTGTGCGTGCGTGCGTGCCTGTGTGTGTGTGTGTGTGTGTGTGTGTGTGAAACCGTCCATGAGAGAAGGAGGTAAAAGAAAAACAAAGACACAGGAAACATACATAATTCTTTGTAACTGATGCATAAATGTCTGATATCCGATGGTAAAAGTGACTGAACACACAACTGCTTCCCTAAATCATAACAGTAGGAGAACAATGAAAAACAGAAAGATGGCAAAGAGAAAGTCAAAAAAAAATAGAGAGGAAGCTTATCATCACGTTATCTGAAACAGGTAGGTCCTGGTTGCCTGATTTGGTATTCCGATAAGTCCGGATGAGGCTACAGCAGCAGGCTGTGGCAAGCACAGCAAACAAGCACACACAGTACGATGGGCCAGATAATATTTCTGCAGTTTAAGTCAGCCTTTTATTCACTAACATCACAATGACAACTGTTGAACTTGTCCAAGCCTGTTCAGTCCGAGCAACATCCTGAAGGCCACCATCACACAATGGAGTGGATATGTTTTCCTGAGGCAACAGAGGTTGTCATGACACATGTTTTGTAGCTTCTTTTTTTTCCAAGGTGGCTCAACACCAAGGATAGGCCAGAGGAGACGTAGTAGAGGAGCACATTCTAGAGGAAGAAAGGAGGGTGAAAGAAGGAGGGAGGAGAAAAGATTCACTCCACAACTTGGCTCCTCAAAAGAAAAAGGGAAAACAGAGCAGGACTGGAAAAATGAAGGAGCCTTAGAAATAGGGGTTGCGCAAGACAAACACTTCCCACTGTGGAGCTGAAATGTTATTGTAAGGTCACTTGTAAGGTTCAAGCGAGGCGGACCCACACCCCCACCCCCCCACCTACAGGCTCGCTTCAAGTCACTCAGTCCAATCTCTCTCTCTCTCTCTCTCTGGCCAAGGGTGTAACACAGCAGCCTGACCGTGGAGTCCAAACAGTGTCCAGTATCATCAGATGCTCATTGAACACATCACAGCTGTCAATAAATGAAAAGTTATTCCTAAATCTGGTCAATCCTGCGAGTCAGACCAGTTGATTATCATTTGAATGGTGACAGTCTGGCATCTCCGTGGGCACTTTGTAAGCACCTCCGCTGGGTTTTGGTAAGGTTAACAGGAGCAAAAGGAATTCTATTTAACTGAACCCAAATCCATTCAGCCAGCAGGAAGAGTGTGTGTGGTCTAATAACACTCCGCGAGCCAACTGCCCAAACAAACTAATGAGCCTTGCACACCCACAGACCCTCAAAATTCAATATGACTTTCCAAAAAAAAAAGAATTAAAGAAAAGAAAAGAAGCAATTGCCCTCATGTGCATCTGAGCATTAGCGTACAGCTGGAGGTGACAAATGCTGAGAGTGGACAAAGCCTTCTTGAAAATTCTACATGAATGCTAATTGAAGAGGCCATTAAAATCAGTCAATGAGGGGAGTGAAGCTCACTGGGATTATATGACCCTGCTAGAGTAAACACCAACTGACCTCCATTATGACTACTTATCACAGCTACAGCCCTTTCCTTTCTTTCCCCCATGGAGGAGTGAAGTCTGACACATTCCCCTCTCAGAGTGTTTCCTTCTCAACCAACAGGGTCAGCAGTGTGCGCTGATGGATGGGGAACACAGGTTGTAATAGTGTTGCAAACATTATTTCCGTGATAGAAACAGAGGGATCATAGAGGGAGGAATATTATTTCCACCTGGTTAGGAAAGGAGGAGGAGGTGGAGCGGGAATAGTTGGTGGTGGTGTACCTCTGAGGTTTTCCAAATTGCCCTGTGCTGCTTGGATGTCTCATTATCATGACTTTTCTCAGGGTAATTTCAGCCTGCTTAATAAAACACACGCACATTTTCAGGTGCACGAATAGCATGGCTCACTCACCCTCGTAACTTCTTCTCACGCAACTCTAAATGGCAGCGCCTCAGTAAAGAGAGTCCCCCGTCTGCTGTGAGTTCTAATAGATGGCAAATAAGTAAAGTCTACAGGGATGAGGAGTGTTTAAAATTAATCACTGCTTGCCCTGTCTGACCTGGGGGACCGCAGCACTTAATAATCCATCCATTGTTCTCCGCAAATGGGCCCAGACTCAGTACAAACAGTGGCCACAGAGAATTGGGGTGGGAGTAAAGGTCAGCTCATGCCTTGTTTTAACGACAGCACATTAACTTAACTCACTTCCTTCAAACTTTACGCCGGTAATAAAATAGGAGGAAATGCAGAAAAAGGCAGGGAACAAGAAGGGGGACGTGTCGTGAGGGTGGCTGCTGGTTGTCTGGTTTGGAAAAAACACAGAACATTGGAGGTGATGTACTACTAAGCAGTCACACAGATTAAGGTTGAAGCAGGAGACGTGAGATGTTTTACTGTCCTTTGAATTCTACTGTTGGTGTGGGCTGGAAATACAAAATGCAACATGAAACTGATTGTAATTCAAATACCTCAATGGAGTATTAAAGTGCGGGTAGGGCGATGATTGTAAAAAAAAAATTAAAAAAACACAGGGCACAGCCAAGCTTTTTCAGAGAAACACCTTGGCAAACAGCTTAGCCCACCAGCCAAAACACCACTGTTACACCTTCTTACTATTCAGGAGCTATTCAAAAAAAGAAAATAAGAGGACTTTGGGGCATTTGGTTACTGAGAAACTAGCTTCATTACGGTTAAAGGAAATGGAAAACTCTCTAGGAGCCAAATGGCCTTGTGATTTTTAAAAGCCCTTGGCATACACTTTATCTCCATAGTACCTTCTTGTTATGGAACCATGAGGTAACACAGCTATAAAATGTATACTTTTCCAACGGGTTCGCGGATCAGTTTGCATGCTCTAAACTTCCAGGACGGCCCTAAAAGAGGTGAAGCAAACACGTGTGCTGTGTTGAGAAAACAGGAACCAAGCAGAGTAACATACATGCACACAACCGTATTTGATGACTGTTTCTAATTAAAATACACCAAATTCGTACCGTTCTGTGTGTGTGTGTGTGTGTGTGTGTGTGTGTGTGTGTGTGTGTTCATTGTTAGCTACGTCGGGGTGCATAACAGAGACACCTGGTGCCTCTCTGTTTCTCCCAGGGTGCATTTCTGCAGATCCATATGTCCGGGCCACGGCATTCCTCTGTTAGTGGAGCCCAGGAAGACTAGCTCTCACTCCGGTGTGTTGCTAATGGGGATCCTAATAAATCAAATCAAATCAGTGGTCCCTAGGCTTGTCACCACATTAGAGGCTCTGCTGGGACACATCACTGAGCACCTCCTCCAGCTGTTGGGGGTGGCGGAGGACCAAAAGGGGGGGAGGAAAGAAGGCGCTGCTGTTGGGACGGAGGAAGTGCAGGGGTTCCTGGGGGTGTGGAGGGGGCTTAAGAAGTGATTCTTGCTTGGCCAGTCGCAAAGTCACAGCATTGAAAAGAGGGATGGTCAGTGTGTACCTTTGCGTGTGTGTGTGCGTGTGTGTGTGTGTGTGTGAGAGAGAGTGGGAGAGTGAGTGCGCTCGCGTGTGGCACAAGGGCAGGCAGGTCAGATGTCGCCTGATGACTGACAGCAACAGGCTTAAAATCGTTGAGCCGAACTTACTTGTCTTCTAAGGTGCATTGTTAGGAAATGTTTATACAACAGCAGTAAACTAACACTTTCAAAGTGTTTTTACTGTTTCACACGTAAGCCAAAAACCAGGGGAGCCCGTCCTTAATAATTGAATTTAAATCTGTCAAAGATGTCACCATGCATTGTTAAATTTTACTGGGACAGTTTTACAGCTTTTCTGGCCTTGGCTTCAGTTATAAAAGCACGAGTTTGGACTCCTGACTGTATTTCACAGCATGTCGCAGTCAAGCTGTTGCATTTGGACTGGAACACAGAGCTCACTGTATCGCTGCTTCTGCCGGGATATTAACACCTCACAGATTGTCAAGCATTGTTCAAAATCATCTCACTCTATCTGTGCGCACCCGTGGCCACCTTCAGAGAAATTATGAAAAGCAGGCTGAAAATTTTCACTTTTGTCGGACATTTAATCAGTTTAAACCCATCAGACCTCCGCTCTACATCATCCCATCGGATTCCCCCTTGGGTTTCTCCTTCACTGAGATCTGCTAATCTGTAAACATACAAAATTGCCTGTCTGATCTTATTTAGCCTCGACGTCTTGTTTACTTTTGGTTTAGTCGTGCCGTGAAGGCATGGCCGCCACACTGTGAATGAGGCATTGTCTGCAGACCCACAGATCTAATCTCCCCCTAAAACCACCGTCAACTCCCCTACTGCCCCCCTCTACCTCCAGCCCTGATAGCATGCAGGTATTCTACCTATCAGGCGCCTGATGAATTCACTTTCATGGCTGGGCAGGAGGATGAAGACAGCCCTGCTTGTTTTGCCAGTGCTTGGTCTTTCCGGGTGGAAATTTGTCTGGCTTTCAGTTTTTCTCTCATTAAAAACGGAGTGTAGTTTCAAGCTTTGCCTCGGTCGCTTGACTCATGGCACTGGATTGTATCAGCCATGGTTCAGTAATCAGTGATGGCGGATGAACTCATAGTAATTGCATAACTGTTATTCATGACCTTTTGACAAGCTCACTGCAAGTTATCTTTATAAAGCAAAGTATTGATACTGGCACCATAAACTGTGCAGTGAATTGTGGTCAGACCAAGGTCTTCCCACTCTCAACTCGATGTTTCAGCCATGAATACACTCACACACTTGCGGACATACACATGTGCACACACACACATGCACACAAACACACACACACACATGCTGGTGTGAGGCAGTCCTTTGGCCAGTAGCAGGAGAGCTGGACTCTTACAATGACTTGTGTTCTTTCACCCTGGGAAGCTGATGGATGATGTTTGTTTGGTTAAGCTGTAGTGAATGTGCGCACACACACTCACACTCAGCCATTGCTGAACACACATACTGGGGGTAGGGGTTGGCTTGCCCTCTCTCGTTCCCCTGCCCCGTGTTGATTTTGGGCCCTGTTAAGAGATTTATTTTTTAGTTCTCAGTTTTCCGTCTCTTACTCCCCTGTGCGTAAATGTTCAAAGATCCATCTGAGACTTTCTTCATGCTCACTATAAACCAGCCAGTCAACTTGGGTTATAATGAGCTACGAATCTGACATATATTTCCAGGTTCGAAACACGCAATACGAGTAAAAAAGAAAGGAGAGGAGAAGCAGCTCTCACCTCTTGCGCAGTCGGTCAGCAAAACAGCCTCAAAGATGAACAGCACAATCTTCAGGACGCCCATACTGTCCAAAGACAACTTCATGTCCCCTCAATCTGAAAGACACATGGTCACAGTGACACAGGGTCTAGAAACATAGCAGGGAGAAAAAGGGGGATATAGAAAAAAAAATCTAGACAGTTTCACAAGCTATTATTGAAAAAATAATTACTTTAACAAATATAACATTCAGTGATTTTTTTTTTTTTTTATAATTGAAAGGCAGTTTTTATGACACTAAAAATACTTTTGCAGGCTGGACAAAGTTTTTTTGTTGAGTTGATCTATGTGGTTCTCAAACTAGACTCCTGGGACATAAGGTCCGAAAAAGGGTGTATGGGGTCTAACATAAAACCCAAAAGAAGTAATTTTAATTTTAATTTTTGGGTTAGCACAATCGTTAGGAATTCAGACTCGGGTATTGGGTCTATCTGGCGGTTTACTTGGGGTCCACAGTATTTTAGGGTCCTTGTAAAGTTTAAGTGTACTAGTGAGGCAAATGAAGCTTAATAGCCAACATGTACAAAGTTGTTGCTAAATATTCAACCGGCTAACCGACGTCTTGAAAAGCAAAACATCTGTTTTAGCTAGTTTGTCTTTGCTGCACTTAAAGTAAAATATCACTGATGCTGCTCACATGTAGCTCGGGGAAACATGCAAATAAATAGCATTATTTTAAACAAAAGGGAGTTAAAAGGAGAATAAATAAGTCGACAACATACCTGGATATTCAATGAATGAAGTTAGCCCTGTGTCAGCCTCTTGACAGAAATGCTTTTAGCTAAAGTCCGTGTTGAGTCCATGAATCAAAAAGTGACAGACACTGGTCGACGACCTCTAACAGACCAGCGCGCGCTCCTTTCTCAAATTAAATAACGGATTCAAGGCTGTAATAAAACAAGACTCACTCAAAAGCCACAATAAAAGTCCCATATGCTAATTTAGAAAATAAATAAAAAATCTCAGTCCCGTCTTTGTGGTCCGCTTCGTCCACCAAGTGACTTTTCCAGTGCACATAGAGCGAAGGCTTGTTGTCCGTCCCAGCGCTGCAGCCGCGGGCCAATCACAGGCCGCAAAAGCCGGACACATTTAACTATTTCTCCCTCACCCACACAGATCTCCGCATCACACAAAGACATATCCGCTGTCAACTAGATGTATGAGAAAAGAGATAACAGCTGTGCTGTGGATATACTACACAAATATCAATGCAAAATGAAGTGCTTCCCTGATTGAGGAGAAGAAACACTTATTTCTACGATTTTAATATTTTAACAAAGTAAGATAGAAGCACTGATTTAGTACAAGGCTAAAGCTGGGCATCACCATAGATAGTAAATAATAGGGCATCACACACTTATCACCCATTATCATTGAGGAAGTTGTAGATTTTCTTTTCAAACCACTTGATAAGCCAAACAATTGACCTATCAATACGGGCAAATAATTTATCTAAAATTAAATAATTCAGCCTACAATAGTTTGCTTTAATAGGCTACAGTACCAGATTGATAAATATAATTTTAAGAACACACAGTAAACACGTGCTGCCACCTAGTGGTCCTTATGATAAACATCAGTTCCTACCATATTGTAGAGATCCCCCAAGAAGGCTACAAAAAATTATAATAGGTCTATACAATAGATAGGCTATATATAAATTAAATAAAAAATATATTAAATATACTCATTACATTATATGTAAGCAAAATTCGTTTCCTGCTGCCGTTTTAGCCTCTAATCCAGGGCAGAGAGCAATACCTGTGGGATTATTTTTCTGTTTGTTGTTGTACTAGTACAGTACTGTATAGTACATATTGGGGTGTTGAGTTACCCCAGTAATATTGTATTGCAGGCTTGGGGTTTTTCCATGACAAGGATGATAACAAAATTTAAATATAAAGAAGCAGATGCTGAGATATCATGACTGAGTCTCTGGAACCTACATTTTCCAAAACACAAACAGCAGCATAATTTCATCCATGTCTGGTAAAGACCCACATCTTTCAAACTTCTTGAACCCATTTTGTAAAAAGGCCTCTCTAAAAATATTAAGATAATACAAGGTTGTGTGGTCAACTGATCTCATCATCATCATCATCTTCAACCGCTTATCCGAAGTCGGGTCGCGGGGGCAGCAGCTTGAGCAGGGAACCCCAAACTTCTCTTTCCCGGGCCACCTCAACCAGCTCTGACTGGGAGATCCCGAGGCGTTCCCAGGCCAGCGTGGAAATATAATCTCTCCACCTAGTCCTGGGTCTTCCCCGAGGCCTCCTTCTAGCTGGACGCTCCTGGAAGACCTCCCTAGGGAGGCGCCCTGGGGGCATCCTTACCAGATGCCCGAACCACCTCAACTGGCTCCTTTCAACGCAAAGGAGTAGCGGCTCTGCCCCGAGTTCCTCACGAATGACTGAGCTTCTCACCCTATCTCTAAGGGAGACGCCAGCCACCCTCCTGAGAAAGCCCATTTCGGCCGCTTGTACCCGCGATCTCGTTCTTTCGGTCATTACCCAGCCTTCATGACCATAGGTGAGGGTAGGAACAAAGATCGCCCGGTAGATCGAAAGCTTTGCCTTACGACTCAGCTCTTTTCGTCACAACAGTGCGGTAAAGCGAGTGCAAAACCGCCCCTGCTGCTCCGATTCTACGGCCAATCTCACGCTCCATTGTTCCCTCACTCGCAAACAAGACCCCGAGGTACTTGAACTCCTTCACTTGGGGTAAGGACTCATTCCCTACCTGTAGTAGACAATCCATCGGTTTCCTGCTGAGCACCATGGCCTCAGATTTAGAGGTGCTGATCCTCATCCCAACAGCTTCACACTCGGCTGCAAACCGATCCAATGAGAGCTGAAGGTCACAGGCCGATGATGCCATCAGAACCACATCATCCGCAAACAGCAGAGATGAGATCTTCAGACCACCAAACTGCAACCCCTCCCCACCACGACTACGCCTTGATATCCTGTCCATAAATATCACAAACAGGATTGGTGATAAAGCGCAGCCCTGGCGGAGGCCAACCCCCACCGGAAACGAGTCTGACTCACTACCGAGAACCCGTACACAGCTCTCGCTTTGAGCGTACAGAGATTGGATGGCCCTGAGAAGAGACACCCTCACCCCATACTCCCGCAGCACCCCCCACAGTATCTCCCGGGGAACCCGGTCATAAGCCTTCTCCAGATCTACAAAACACATGTAGACTGGATGAGCAAACTCCCAAGCTCCCTCTAGGATCCTTGCGAGAGTGAAGAGCTGGTCCGTTGTTCCACGGCCAGGACGGAATCCGCATTGTTCCTCTTCAATCTGAGGTTCGACTATCGGCCGAACCCTCCTTTCCAGCACCTTGGAGTAGACTTTGCCGGGAAGGCTGAGAAGTGTGATACCCGGTAGTTGGAACACACTCTCTGGTCCCCTTTTTTAAAAATAGGAACCACCACCCCGGTCTGCCACTCCTTCGGCACTGTACCCGACTTCCACGCAATGTTGAAGAGGCGTGTCATCCAAGACAGCCCCTCCACACCCATTGCTTTCAGCATTTCTGGACGGATCTCATCAACCCCCGGGGCTTTGCCACTGTGGAGTCAACTGATCTCTTTGTGTAAATCTATGAAGTGCCCCTTTAAGTATGTGGTAAAACCTAAGCTCTATTATTTTTGTCACTGCAATTCTCCACAATACTCAAAGGATTCAGCAGGGTGTTGCTCATCTGATGCCCTCACTGCCAACTAAATTGGAAGAAAATAGAAACAAACAATTGTTTGAGAATATTCAGTGAGTCAATATCTCAATCATAAAAACACTCAACTATAGCAAAGTTGATGGTAAATCGATCAATCCACAACATCTATTGACTTATTTCAAGGCAGACATTGAATGTTAATTTTCAATAAAAGCAAAGAGGAGACCTTTTAAGTCCACATTTTGAATCAGGAAAAAGTAATTTATTTCAATATACATCGCATTTAAAACTATATAACATTATTTGTTTGTTGAATATTTCACACAGCTCTTATCATGGAAATGTGCTTTATTTTTTCAAAATAAGATTAAGCTCTAAAACAATAATAGGATATCCGGCCCTTAAATTACTGCATGATTACTTGTATTTCACATAAAAGTAATTTTAACTTCATACATTACCTTTGTTCTTTATGAAAGAAAAAAACATAGCTTTGCAAAGTGAGTTCATATGTTCTTTGATGAAATTAAGATTGATCCAACAGTGTTGAGTGATTCTGATTATGTAATGCCTGAGGAAACTGCATTATGTCAGAGCAGAATGGCCATTATGTGATACATCATTGATGTTGCTCAAAGGTCCATATGTAGATTGGCCACTTCAGACCATTCCAATGTACAAACTGTAAAATATGTTGAGCATGGAAGATATTTCTTTGTATGATGTCATTGCAAAGGAAGCAGATTCAAGAGCAGAAAGGAGGTCAGGAGCAAAATGTCCGCTCCTGTCCAGCAGTACCACCAGGGCCAAAGATGGAATAATTAAAATGTGCAGGTCCATTGAAGTTAGTGGTCAGAATATTGCACTTTGTCTAGTGTGAGGAAAGGAAAAATTGGCCTGCAGTCTTATAGGCCAGCACCTGAGAAGGCCCCCTTGAGAACAAATTGTACACTTCATGGCGAAGAGAGGTCAACTCTCCACTAGGGGGCCTTCAAGACCTGACAGAGATGACTAAGGAATCCCTTTTATCCATCCTAGCCTGCAGCGGAGTCCCAACAGAAAACTAATCATGCCATGTCGAAACTGTAAAAGCAATGGGCACAGCCCATTGCCACCAGACGATCAAGCTTGTCGGCACCTCGACCCCTTTTGACAAAGTGATGCAGAATTACACATTCATTGCCATAAAAAGCATGAAGGAACCTCAATATAAAAAGCTGTCTGTTTTAAATTTTTGCTTTCCTGGGACTGGTAGCCTGGCGAAGATTGCTTTCCAGTTCCATATAACAGCAACAGTTTACTGAAAAACATTGTAGTATAGCTATTATCAGAATTATCCTTATTTACAAGGTTATCATGACTTACATTCTTTTGAGTAATCCGAGTCCCGTGGGAGCTCTGGCACAAATGTAGGAAGCTCGCTAAAGCATAAGAAAATATGTCACAAGTTCTTTCATTTACAACTAAGCAACAAAAAAACAAGCCTGTTTGGATTTTGTGCTGCAAACTGCAACAGAGGACTGTTGCACAATGCCAGGTTAAAATATTTGATTGCTTGTCTATCCACTTTCCCTTTTGAATCTTCATTGTCAGACAGGCATTTGTGAATCATATGTGTGTGTATGTTGGCTGGGCACGGAAGTCAAAAACCTTTGGTTCCCCACCAGTCTCTTCGAAGCAACAGAAACCGGTCGAATCTTCACTTGTGGGTGTGTGTCTTGTCTCTGTCATCTGCAAAGGCCTTCCTCTGGAGCCTTGCTCAGTTTAGCAGAGCGGTGTGACAGTTGCTTTGTACATAGCCGTAGATCTTTCCATTGCATTTGCTCTTGCTGTAGTGGACTGTGTGCTTTTGGTGATAGTCTGGTGTCAGATGTTGGGCTTGTCGCTGTAGAAAGGCGTGACATGAAACATGTAGCAGTGTGTGCACACCCTGACAGGCTTCACCTGGCCATATCGGGGCAAAGGAGCAGAATGGGAGGAGCAGCGAGAGCAGAAGATCTGAAATGGCAGAGTATGTGATGTATTAGGTACTATACATGTGATGACGACGCACAATGTCATCTGTTTGATCAACAACACAAAAGCCTTAGAATTTTGCCACCTGGGCTCCCCCAAGACTGGGAGTCGACGTACCTTTCCACAGCTTCTACAGTGATGCTTCCTGCGGATGACAGTAAAGGGAGCTTTGCAGGCAATGCAGGAGTTGCAGGCTTCATCAGGGACCCAGTCTGGAGGGTCTACACAGAGCCAACAAAAAGAAGTTAACACAAAGTAGACCTGTCACTGTCAGTAGGGTACGTCTACATGGAGAGACAATGGGGGAAATCAACAGGCTGACATTTCAACTAAACTCTGAGTGGCACTGTTTGTGAATTTACTGACCTTCGAACTGGCCCTCTCGGGCCTTGGCTGCCAATTCAGATGAGGAAATGGTCTCCTGACAGAGAGCACAGTCCTCCAGTACTGCACTACGCAGAACAGGACCTGCTGGACAACATAGAAAAGGAAACTAAGACTGGCATATTGTGTTTAGGCAGCTGAAAAGGCATTATAGCAGAAATAAACAAATAACAAGAAAAGAGGACTGAACCACTTCTTTATTTTTAAAGGTTATTTTTTTTTGTTTATTTTCTTTATTAGATAGTACAGAGTTGAGACAGAGCGAGAGAGGGGGGATGACCTGCAGTAAAGGTCCACGGGTCGGACTCGAAACCGCGACCACTGCAACGAAGGCCGGAGCCGATATGGTACTCGCTCTATCCACTACACCACCGGAGTGCCCCAACCACTGCTTTTTATATGAATTTAGATTGAGGTAAAATGAAACAGATTTTAAAGTTATTTATTCAGTTTTACCAAATTGGTAAACCTGCACTAACCTAATAATTAACTCATTTGGCTCTGTTTTTGGTTTCTACCAACATCTGAGGGAGATATCTGGCTCTTAAGCTAAATGCTTTAATATGTTCACTGTGTCTGCCTCACGTTTAGCGCTGAGCAAATCGTATATGTCGTGTTTTGAGAGCATTTTTGCTGAAAACATCTGCCTGCCGTGTCTGAAAACTGAGCAGACAGATTGGTAAGTCAACATACAGTATATATCTAAGTTGCAGGCTGGATGTCTTAACAATGAGCTGAGATTTAGTATAAAGCTGTGTAAAGCTGAGGAGAGATATTACAAAATAATCTTTTACAGCCGATTTTACAATATACTGTATGAACACAAAGTTTTACAGTCAAATATTAAATCTTTGTTAGCAGATTTGATGTTTGAGCAATAGAGCTAATGAAGTCAGTGAACAGTATCCAGGCCAATTAGAAACACTGCCCCCATATTAAGGTTGAATACATTATATAGGGAAGAGCCAATGTAAGGCAAAGCAAGGCAAGTTTATTAATATAGCACAATTCAGACACAAGGCCATTCAAAGTGCTTGCTTTTGTACTGTGATAAACTGTTTAACCAAAGACATGTTCCTCACCTTTCTTTTGCTGGTCGTCTTCTCCCTGCTCACACTTGGTTGCCATGACTTCAAACAGAGTCTTGAGGATGCTGCGAAGGTCACTAGCATAGTTTGTCTGCAGCTGATCGGCAACACCTGCATCGCACCAGAACACATAATGAATATTGACACGAGAAAAACAAAAAAAGACGGAGGGAGAGCGACGAAAAAAGCGAGGGCTTGTACCTGATATACAAACAAAGAGACGGTGGATGAGGTCGCTGCTGCTGTGGAAGCGTGATCGGATCTTGTTCCTGGCAGCCATCTTGGCATCCTTGAGGGCCAGCTGGATCTCCTGGTGGTCTAGATCATCCGATGTCCCTGAGCTTGGGGTCAGGCTGCTGACGGGGCTGGAGAGAGCGAAGAGAGATAGGGCAAGATTAGTTTTATTTCTTCCCTACTCTTCAATTTGATCTTCAAGTTACAAATGAAGGACACATGAATGATGTAAAAGGAAAGTTGAAAAGGAAACAAATCCAATATCAACACAATTCTCCAATATTTTTAGGCATATTAAAAATGGCCACTTTATTCGCTGTTATCAATAAATACCCTGTGCAGAACTTGCATGGACATCAACACTCTAAAATCTGTCTAGCGTAATTAAATCTGCAGTCTTAAGCCAGGAGGCGAATTAATGCTGTCACATGTAGCCCACTCGGGAAGGAGTGACTGACACTTCAATCAGTGGTTGAATGTGAACAAAGGCAATAATAGAGACTGGAAACGAACAAAGCAATCTTTTCATCTACCACGCAAGGACTTTTTTAGTTATAATCAGAGCGTGGGCAGGAAAAATCACTTACAAACATATGAGAGTGACGCACTTTCATGATTAGTTACCTGGGGGTGTATGCTCTGCTTGACAGACTACAAGTGGTGACCGACACACTCTCACAGTCACTACCTGACACAGAGCTGACGGGGGAGTTCTGAACACTAAAAACATATAAAAATAAAAGATATTTAATAAAAAGGAGAAATAAAAAGTACAGAACAAAACAATGGTAAGTGCAAAACAGGGAAAATGGATGATGCAATGGAATCATTGTAAATAAATTATGAAATATGGTGAAATAAAATAGATATTCATTTGTCCCCGAAGAAGATTAACAACATCAACAAAAAGCTAGTAATATGACTCATAGCACACCTGTTGCCCCTCTTGCTGTCCTCTTTGGTGTCCCTCTTTAAGTCATTAGTTCCTGGCTTGTCCTTATCCATCTCCTTGTCCCTCTCTCTGCCTCCACCGGCCTGCTGCCTATTGTCAGTCCACACTTGATGGCTGCACGGGGACGTGACATCCCCTCCGCTGGTGCCACAGGCCCTAGCGTGTTGCCCCGGCCCCGGAGACACCACCAGGCACTTCTCACAGAGCTGAGAGTTTGAATCCTCAGTCAACTGAGCAACTTCAGCTTTACTGTGAGGCCCGTTACCCAGTGGGGACAGCCGGCACGCAGAGGACTTGGGGGCTGCAGTCTTACATTGTTTGTCCAGTCCCAGGGAGAGTCCTAACCCGAGTGTGGTGGTCTCCGTGGAGACGGTGTCCTCGTGGCCGTCCTCACAGCTTCCGCAGCAGACGCAGGAGTTGAGCAGGCAGTGAGTGGCCACCAGGGGGCCGCAGGGCTGAACCTCAGTGGGAACAGGCCGTGGCAGCAGCAGCTTGTCCACAGCCAGCTCCGTCAAGCTTGGGGAGCGCGGGTTGAATATGACCGTGGCGGACAGTTTCATTCCACCCATGCGGTGGGCGATGACCTCAGCTGTTTCAGAAGCAGTCCCCTCCAAACCCATCTCCCATCCGTTGGTGTAAGGCAGAGGTTCGGAGCCAGCAGCAGAAGTAAAAGGGGGGCGCTTTGCGTTAGGAGGACAGAGTGTGTTCTGGCTGAGCGGCTGCGGGCATGGCTGCTCCAACTGGGTCTCTGAGTACCAGCCGTTCCTGGCAGAGTCTGGCCGGGGTCCGGGCGTGCGCTGCACATGGCGGGGCCCTTTGGAGGGAGAGGCGACGCAACTGCAAGCCTCTCTTGAGATGCCATTGATGCTTTCTCCTGATGCGTCCAGGTCGTCCATGAGGAAGACCCTGTCCTCCTCCTCTACATAGATGCCTGTCCGTCCCGTCCGGCTCACCAGGAGCCTGTGGGGAGAAGCCTCTGTGCTGGAGGCCCCGCTGGAGGCCCCCCCCTCTCCTCTGTTGGGCCGGCGTGCAGGGGACTGACCCTGGCTGGGAGGCGACAGCAAGGTGGACATCTCGTCACCCACGCGGTACACCATCATGTTGAGCTGCTCCAGTTCCTCCTCGTCGTACTGCATGGAGCAGGCCAGCTCCGCCTCCTCCGCCTCCTCGCACAGCAGGCCCTGCTCCTGCTCCTCCTCCCGCCCCTCCGTCTCCACCTCCTCCCAGCCCTTCTCCATTCCCGCCTTCTCCTCATCCTGGCTGGGACAGACATACAGGGCTAGAGACTCCTGCTCCCCCTCACAGGTGTCACTAGCGGGGCAGCAGGATGACTGTATCTCTTGTACCGGAGCCGGTTGGCAGCTTGTTGCCTGGCTCGTGGACAACTCCCCGTCCTGAGAGATACACAGGTTCCTTTCCAGCGTTATCAACTCCTCCTCAGACAGGGTTTGCAGCAGGTCTCTGCAAAAGCATCGGAAGATTGTTGTAACATATTGAAAGAGGAAAGACGGTCATTTAAAAAAGATAAAAGGATCTCTCTGGGATATTCACAG
The DNA here is from genome assembly GCA_949357725.1 of Hyperoplus immaculatus. Classification (NCBI taxonomy): domain Eukaryota; kingdom Metazoa; phylum Chordata; class Actinopteri; order Uranoscopiformes; family Ammodytidae; genus Hyperoplus; species Hyperoplus immaculatus. The sequence goes on along the minus strand of OX442363.1, from coordinate 16,728,027 downwards.
GATGTAGGCCTACCTGATTTTTTTCAATAAAGTGCGAAAAGGCCGGAAGAGCTCAGACATGTCCTCTGACTTTCGTTCTAGGCTGAGAGGTCCCTCTGAATACACAACCAGACCACTGAAAAAAAATGTTTTAAATTCTTTAAGAGGCAAGTAGGGAGTAGAAGACAAAGCGAGTGGGCGGAGGAATGGACAGGACATGCAACACTTACCACACAATGGCCAGTCTAGGAATTGTAAACATCAGTGCGGGTTCATAGTCATCGATCATGTCTTGTGTGAGATAGCCCAGCTTTAGAGCCCTGAGACCAATGGGAAAACACATCAGAAAAAAAAGTTAACCACAGTATCTCCTCATATTGTTTAGTTTCTGGTAAGTACAAGATCAAGTTCTTCAAAATGTTGACTCCGCTGTGAACGCACCTCTCCACAGTCTCGCAGAACAGCACAATAACCTCCTGCTGTACATAGTATTCTTTGGGAGACTTCACAGGCACCATGGCTGACACATAACTGGCAAAGGAAGAAAATAAAGTGAGTGAGACTGTAATTACATTCACGGCTTTGTTTAATGTTTTTTGGCAAAAGAGCCTCAAAAGAAATCCTTCAGTTATGGTGTTGCTACAATTGGCAATAATGTCTGCTCCTTCTTTTACCTGAGCTCAAACTCAGCAAAAAGGCCGTCGAAATGTCGCAATGCATCCCTCATGCGGTCCGTGTATAGGTTGAGATCTCTCAGGGCCTGGTCCCTGGTGATGTTGCGGACCTCCTCAAGGCTGCGAGTGAGGTCCTTAGCCAGGGGCCTCATTGCTATACTCTCTATCTCCCTGTTCATGATGATGGAGCCTGCAGCCAAGCACTGCATAGGAACACAGACATCATAAATTCGCCTGGTACAGAAGATTAAGCTAAGAAAATAATGTTTACTGTGGAACAAGTGATGATCAACAAACACCATGATTGTGAATTGTAAAATTTGAAATACAGCATTTTCATGCACGCGTGTAGGGTTTGTGCAAGGTTGTTTTCTTTCAGACCAATGCTGGAGGGAATACACTACCTCAGCCCCAAACCACAGCTGCCCTGCCAAGTTGTCATGACGAATCTCCTCGGGGAACTTGACAAAAAAGTCTCTGTTGGCCCGGTCATCGAGGATACATTCATCCATGATCTGATTGATAATGTTCAGCACATTGTCCTGCGGAGGAGCACAAGAGTGACAGAAAACAAAATTGAACAAACTACTTAGTAGGATAAAAATATGTACCTCAAAAACTATTTTTCAGTATTTCAGTTGACTTACTAATGTTGGTTAACAATCCAGGTCTCAACTCTTTCATGAGGGCCATTATATTGCAGCGTTCAAAGACCATTTATTAGCGAACAAATGAAAACAATTTGACAAGATCATGACACCATTATGAACCTTGCAGCTACAATCTCTTTCAATAACACTAAACTGAAGCCCATAATTCCAGCAGTGAAAATGCATTGTCACACGCAGCAAGAGCTAATCAAGAGCTTATGTGCCACTGGCATGTACAACAGCCGTAACAATGACTTACAATGAGCCTTTCAGTCAACCGCAGCTGCACTGTGCACTGTAATCTTGTCAGGCACAGCACTGCGTCTTTCTCTGCTCGCCCCAAGGAGAAAGATTAAAAAGCTTTGCGAAGGAGAGCTAAACCACCGATTCCTGTATGGCTGTGTACTGTGTGTGTGTCCTATGCCCTGTCTGAGTACTAACCCCACTGTCTGCGAGCATCTCCCACCATGCTGTCAGTTTCAAATCATCCAGAGGTGGTGACTCCAGCGTGATAACCATCATGCCAGAGACACAAAAGACTGGCTTCTATCATGTTTTTTTTCAGCCTTTTCTATCTCTGTCTCTTGTGTGTGTCATCTAACTTAATCTTTTGGTCCATCTGAAACACATACACACACAAATATATACACGCCTGTTCCATAACAGCCGTGCCAACATAATATGAGCAGCATGCCAACAAAGGGCCGGGAATAAGAGCAGATAGCTGCAGTGGCAGGTTCAGGTTCAAGTGTAAAAGTTTGGCTTGAGTGCACTTACCTTCTAACCTCTAGGCTGTGGGGTATCATGCTGCTTAATTCATTCTACAAAGCCCCTGAGGAGGGCACGCCACTGAAAAGACTCCTCTCTGATCACACGAGTGCTGTTTAAGTCTGCAGTTAACACATTTTCACTGCAATTCTTTAGGGTGAGATAATCCCAGACTAATTTGAGGTACAGACACACATCCGTTACAAGAGCTAATCATTCACAACTGCTGAGATGCCTCAGTTGGCACTACTTGGGTTGATAACAAAATTAATTTAAAAAGTAAAATAGTAATAAGGGTAATCAGAGAACAATGAAAAGAGAAAGAAACAGTGAAAGGAATACCATAGAAAGACAAGGTGACAGATTGGCGGAGGGATGGATGGAAGGGGAAAGAGAGTAGAACAGTCGGGGACCAAGTGATGACCTTATTAAGTGGCTCTCTCCTGTGTGCTGCAGCAGGTGCAGGGAGGCTGAGGCACAACAGGCCAGATGACAACCTCCCTCCACCACCTCCAGCTCTGTCAGCATGATGCAGCATACGCTCCCCTCAGCCCTAACATACAGACCCCAAACAATAACCTGTACCAGCATGTACAATTGCTGAAATGTACATTTATATTTTAACATTCCTACTTTTTCATTAAGCAGTTAAAAAAATAACAATTTTTGACCCATTGCTGTTTCGAAAAACCGTTTCCTCAATCAAAGCCAAGAGCCCCCTACTAAAGAAGCCGCTCTTGTAACCATTTACTAATAACCCACATAACACACAACTCAGTGTTATCAAACACAAAAATGAGCATGTGCACTGGCTGCTTCCAAAAAAAGGCTACTTGACACAAGGACCCTTGCCAACCAATGTTTTGTCAGGCAACAGTCATATCTCTACGCCTGTATCAAGAAAGAGGTGATAAGAGTGCTGTCTTTATTTAGCTTCCAGGCCTATCCAGGGTCCAGCAGGATAATTATGTACATTTAAAATAATCTAAAATAGATATAATAATTTGTAGCTCAGACTCAAGAGACTTATCCAAGCTGAGGTTAAATACAAAGGATGACAAGCCTCATAGTGGCTTAAGATAAACTTTTGAATACATTTTCTTCACAAAATGAAGGGTGTAGATTTTGCCCCCAATCAGTCATTTTAAAGGGCATAAGAAAGGGATCACTTTATGAACAATGTGTGTGAGTAACACGATGAATGATAACAGCGTGCAAAACCTATTTCAATGGTCACATTGGAAACTGTAAATTGTTTGATTGATGACAAATTGTGAAGCTTTAATTCACTTTCATTTGTATTTGTGTTATTTATAATCTCATAATATGAAAGTAAATATGAATTTAAATAGACTGGAATGTATTTTTTTTTATAGAAAAATAAAATTCACAGAAAGAAGAAGATTGTGTTGGCTTGTGTCCCTGCTGACCTGACAAGAGCGGAACTGGTTGACCAACAGTGTACATCTCTGAGGGTCCTTCCTGCCGTCGAGGCTGTCCAGCTCAGTGGCCACCTGATTCAGCTCCTCATCAGCGTAGTAGAACTGGGCCAGGAGCTGAGGGTCCGTTCTCTGCACGGAAACGCAAAGAGACACAAGGAGGTCAATTTTTAATACTGGTATGGCTGTTCATGACGCAATGCACTGAATTTACACACAGAAATGGATATAAATTAAAATGACTGAGATGATTAAATAATAACATGTCTTAAATGTATAGTCTACCCCTCCCTCTAGATGTGATGTGTGTCCTCGAGTAACCATGTTTGCATAGCTCATTGAGCGCGTTCTTTCTCGACATCTTATGCCAGTCCAGTAGTTTGCACTAAGGCCGCAGCTAATGACCATTTTTCATTATTAATAAATTTGTTGATTGTCTGCTTGATTAATCAATTGGTTGTCTGATCTATAAAATGTCTCCATATGGTAAAAAAAAAAAATGCCAATCACAATTTCCCAAAGCCAAAAGGAATTTCTTCAAATTTTCTTCTTGTTTTGTCCTATCAACGGCTTAAAAAATCCAAATAGTTAGTTCATTATCATAGAAGGAAATCAGAAAGTATTAACATCTGAGAAGCTACAACCTTTAATTGTATTATCTTAAAAAAAAAGACTCAAAGCAATTAATCAATTATTTGACTGATTGTTACAGCTGTAGTTTTCACAATTATCCACTCTCTTAAACTCATGGTATATTTTCTGTGCTCTGACTTTGAATCAACCTACACCAAACCTGACCCCTCTGTAAAAAGGTGCATGCAGCCTCAGTTAGACAGAAGCCTATTTTTTCTCCTTTCAAAAAAGCTGAAACATGACATTGGGCTTTTCTCTGTCCCCAGATAATTGAGAATCTATTAATATCTATATCATATAATATATAAATTTTAATGGCTTGCTCATATCCTCAACATCCTGTGGGTTCCAATCACAGGATATGAGCTGTAGCTAGTGGGAGTTACGCTGCCAGGATCCACTGATCACAACAGAGTTCCTTCGGTGCAAAAAGGTGAAGTGTACTTTACTAACTGCTTCTTACGCTGGGGCCCCAAATATCTGAGCCGAGAAATCATGTGACCCCGAAACAGAGTTCACAAGAAACCACTGAATATTCAAAGCAAACAAGACCTCTATTTGACTCTTTGCAGAACACAGGCCAGGCCAAGCCAGGATAACAAGTCTAGAGACAATGTGCTAGGTGTTTCTGTTATCAGAGGCTGACTGGGAAAGAAAAGTGTGTCTTACTTAACTGAGAGAGATACGAATAAACTCCCCAGTCACCAGTATCCAAAACTTCCCTCTCATATCTCATAAGGTGAGTCAATTAATTTAAACTGCAAACATGTAGTCAGAAGATATACAGCAATACTATATACACAGGAGAAGGACCTGTCCTCATGCATTACACTAGCTTTAAATGTGTCACACTTGGGGGATTTAATATGTGTACACTGTTTAAAGTTCACCGCGAGTTATGCATGGACAACTGCAGTCTCCAAGATAAAACGTTTGATGCTCTGTGGTTTTCTAACTGTGTGTGAGTTAACACATGAGTTTGCATATTATGCTCAGCAAGTCTCCTGGTTACAGCAACACTGTGCTACTACAGCACTTTTATGTTAACAAGTGGAGTATTTCCACCCGCATAGTTTCCCCCAACGCAAAACACCCAGAAGTGAATCTAACTCAAGGGGATGTAGACCCTGATGGCAAGCAAACATACCACAAAACTGGGAGAAATAGTGTGAAGGCAATACCAGCACAGACAAGAGGGCAGCATAATACAGCAACATGCCATTGCTGCCTTTCTGTGGGGGACGAAAATAAAAACCAGGTAAGTAGGGCGTTGTGTAGGCCAGCTTAACAACAGATTGCTCTTCAATTTGCCAGTGTGTTCGGATGATTCAGGAGCAAACACAAGAATGGGTTGATTCCCAGTCATGCATAAACACATTTACAAGAAGTATGGGAAAGTAAAATTATTTTTATTCTTTATATTGTATTAATCCTGACAAGAAGGTTTAACAAAGGTTAATATAGTGTGAAAGCTTAGGTGTAATTAGAGGATTTATGTCATTATATCCAACCATGCTCCCCTCTGTGTGAGCAGGGATGGGAGGGGCAGCACAGTGCAGCAAATCACTATGCTGCTGGGTGTAGCACACAGACAGCTAATACATACAGCACACACACTAAACACAATTAATCATTTGTACTTTTAACCCAAAATAAAACAAAAGTTTAAATTAAAATTTTACAGTACAATCAAGCTGCCAATTTTTAAATCATAACGTCAACAAACACTGGATACACACACACACACACGCACACACGGCATGGGGATGGCTCGTGTAGATCAAAAGGTTAATGGTTTTGGAAATGGAGATCACATGCATCATCGCAAACCATACAAACGCAGGGACGGTACGGGAGCTTAAAAAACACAGCAGGACTGTGCAGACTGGAAGAAGGGAGAGCTGGTGCGTCAAATCTCCGGTAGTGTTCCTCATGAAGCCAAACTGAATTCGTATTTACCACCAAAAAAAAACACACACACACACACACACAGGAGCTTTTCCCTTAAGTTTGCAATGCTTCCTGTTGCGTGCTGCTCCTCCCTATGGGCCCCCCCTCGCTTCTCTCTCTGAATATGATACATGGCGCTGTTCCCCTCACTCTCTCTCATTAATAATGAAACAAACAGCAAGGAGAAAACACAGAGATAAAACCTAGAGCTGGGGCACTTGTCGCATTATTACAGTGAGGGGGAAAACCTATTCAGAACATCTTAAAGGTTATTTGGAGGACTGAGATATACCAAAGCACGAGGAGACAAAAAGCTAAATTCTGATTTTGACAAATGGTAACTTTTTGTGTATTTTTAAATTTTTTAAATGCAGTTGAAAAAAGATAATTTGTAGTTTTTGAAACAACTGGTATGGTCGTTTAATGTGTGATACTTGAGTTTCAGAACAGCAGTGCTGGACTTGAGCAGTTTTGTTTAGCATTTCTTTACTAAATCCCAATTTGTCCCAAAGAGCAAAATCTAAATTTTTCCTTCATGTTTTGTTCATGTGTGTGAATTTAGAAGTCTCTGTCCTCTGTCATGTTAACTGAACACGTAAATTGGCAGAGTGATGCACAAAATACATCAAACTTGAACAGGAAACTCTGAGTCTGTATGAGATGAGGCAGTTATAACAAGTGTTTCACACTCTTCAAGTTATCTTTCTTAACAACATTACATACGTATTTTACATACCGTGAGAAATAGGGGTTGACATAAGACATAAATTATCAGCAGAGAGAAGACAGTGCATTGCAATACTCATCATTGCATTGGTATTACTATGAAGGAAATAAATGTGAGTGGGTGTCTCAAAGTATAGGCTATTGGGAGCAGAGCACAAAAGCATACAAACTCACAGCAAGAGGAGGTGTTTATCTTTACATCCAAATCTCTGAACAGGGACAAAGGCAATGATGTCACCAAACAGGAGTCAGATCTGACTGGACTTTACCCAGCTGCCACACAATGACGAGCCTATGAAACAAATGTCATGATGACCCAACAGGAAACAGGAGTGGGAGACAGTGAAAGACATTTTTCTAGCACAGGCACAACACAGGCCTACAGTGGTGGCATTCATTTAGAGACTTTCTGAAGCATATAGGCCAACGCTGACAAAAGGAGGAACGGCGCGTTGGAAACAGATGCCGTCCTATAGCCTCCTCCTGCTGCATTCCTCAGGCAAGAGGGAACATTCCTGCAGCACTGCATCATGGGGGAAACGTAAAAGGCAGGCAAAGTTCAACACATGCTTATTTTACTTTTAGATAAGCAGCAACGCATGAGCTGCTCGGTCTAATCATTGAATATTAACTTTGAGTGTAACATATTGTTTGCCCATTACAACTTGGCAGTTATGTTACAGCTTAGGCTGCATTGACTTCCTGTTTACATTGCTTTTGATAAGACAGCGCAATAAATGTTTTTTAGCACCCCTTAAAAAATATAAAAATTGACAAGCAAAACTAGCTTTCTAGCGGATGGTGCAACCAAATTCTGGGTCAAGGCAAAAGCCAGGTAATGCTACTTAAACATGTAATCAAATTCAGCACAGTTTACACCTGGATTAATATAGTCATAGAGATGCGGCCATGCAGGTTATGAAATGAAGACAATTCTTTGTTTGAAATTCAAATGTAAAGCCTTAAACCTGCATGTGTGTAGAATTTGGGGATTGTTTTCATAGCAAACTTGGTAGAAAATAATTTTATTATTCATAAGTATGTTTAATTTCGTGCATAATAGCTGATTTTTTTTTATTTTTTTTATTATTATTTTCCTTAGAAAGGGTCTCTTATATCTCTGTATTTCTCCATACCATGGAACAAGGCATGGGCGCTGCCATGTTGGAAGCGTCATAGTTGGAATGTCTTCAGCTCTACAGAAGCACAGAATGGAACAGTTGGCCACACTGTGTCCATCAGAACTACCAGCTGGAATGTTCTTGAAGAATTTCTGTTGCTTCTCTGAACGGGAGCCATAGAGATGAACTGTTGAGATCTAGAATTGTACCATTTGATGATGTCATATTACACACTGCACCTTTAAATGGTAATATAGTTACATTAGTACATGGACTATGAGTCAGTAATGATGTTTGAAAAACCCCCAAAAAAGGCAAGCTGTCTGTTTGACGAATGCCTACCTAATCATCTGCTTACATAACATTTGTTGTTGGCACAGAGTAAAGTATTGGCCTTGACATTTACTTTAAACGTAGAGTAAATAGGTAAAAAAAAAAGATGTCGTCAGTAACTTGCAGTCACATTCAACTATTACAAAAAGCTTAACAATTCCAACTTAGTAAACATCCAGACTGAGAAGAAATACATATACGATGACAAAAACAACAATCAAGTTAAAAAGCCGAGAAACGACACCTTCCTATAACTTGTTTAACAAAAGGTTAAGTGTTTGAACGTCTAGAGAACGGACTCCTGAACTTGCGAGTTGTGTCATCATCACCACAAATGACAGCCTATACCTCCAGTTAGTGAGGAAATGATTCAGCAGACTGGAGTCCTGTCCCCTGCGGCGTGCCACTCTCCTGTTCTGCTCCTGCTGTCAGTCGCCCTGGGTGCCCTCTCTTTGAGATGACTCTTAAAGACTCTTATCCACTGCGGTCACAAACTCCCTCATTTCAGACTATTAGACTCATGCAACTTCATCCAGAGAGACAATTACTGCTGAGCCGCGGCCCTCAATCACATCATTTCACAATGACTGTGTGAAAGTTCTGTCGCTTTTCTTTACCATGAAATCAATAAAAGGCGATGACCGTGTGACTGTTATTGAAAGGTGTTACTGAGTGTTCCGTGCTGCTGTACCATCAACGTCATCTCAACCAACTTTCTCCTTGAGCTGTCCATTCTCGGCTTTCCTTGCTATTCAGACTGTTGCCGGGATGACGGAGGCGTCCACAGCATTGGTGCATGGCACACACAGAGCCCACTTAGGGACTTATGAGAAACCTTGCCCCTGCAAGTGAACCAGTTCACTCTGCTTCATTCAGTCAGTTGGCAGAAAAGCAGCCGGATACAGTTCATCGCCTTATTTATTATTCAGGATTCAGCATAAAAGCATTGTCAAGAGTGAGCCAATTGTTTTGGTAACACACAAGGAAACTTCCTGGACTATCATTTATATTAAGTTTGGCAGAATAAAAAGTATTATCTTTCTGCAAATGCAATGTTATGCTGAAGTGGGTTCGTTCAGGTTCAGCTTGCATCTGGAGTTTCTCTCCTCGCCTCCGTGTTGTTTTCTGCAGCTACCAAGTTATTGATGAACGAGCTTTCAAGCGTGAACTCCGGCCGTTTTAAAATGATTCTGGTCACATTTTAGGATAGACTTTCTGATTAATAAAAGTGTAATTAAATGAAGTGCACTAATCACAGACTGCTGAGGGCTATTTCTGCACTAACCAGCTGAAAGTTGGATCCACAGCAGACTACGGATTTAGCTCAGTCAATCGACTCAATATACTCAGAGTGGTCTGCCCATCTGGACTGATGGCATAATCTGTGTGCTTGTCTCCACTCTCTAAGGGCTGTCCTAATCTGGCATAGGACTAAGCAAATGACCTGTGTATGTGCCTGACACATGGTTTAGCATGAAAGGCCGAGGTGACACAAGGGGGGCAGCAGAGGATTTGGGTGGCGTGTCTAGGATCCCCTGATAGTAGTTTGGTGCCAAGTCGTGACACACCCCTCTTCTTTTTACGCAACAAATAATCTGGTCATACAATGCAGGACTGGCTGCTGAGTTGCAGTGACAGAGGGGAAGATGAATTTTAGATTAGAAAATACAGGCATGACTTACATCTAGGAATTTCACTGAAGCAAATCAAACTCAAACAAATCTACCTATACTGTCATGATGATTCTTCCATGAAATTTTTGACCCACATCCCCTCTTCACTGTTGAGGATGTGCATGACTAATGGTCAGTCTAATTCCATCCACATACCTTTCATTGTTATGAACAGCGACTGAAAGCTGGCATTGCCCAGGACTTTCCAAATCATGCACAATGACAGCCGTGGACAGAAACAGCTGGCTGTCTTTGGAGATCAAATGTGTGCAAGTCTACGTGCAAACTGCACTAACTCAAACTCATAAAAAGATATGAAAAACAGTAGTAGTTATCTGTTAGCATCTTTCCACTACTCTTAATACATTTTCCCCTGTTACAACAATTTATTTTGCCTGGCAAATTACTTGGTATGAACGCTGTCATACATATCATCATCGTCACAAGAAAAAGAAGGAACTCTTTGTCTTTTGGCAAAAAAGAAGAAGCTTTATATCACTCTGGCACCGACAAATTTCTAACCTCCATTGTCAGTTAGACATTACGGGTGTTAAGATGAGAACACATACATATTAATATCCATCTATCTATCACACATATAACACAATGTTTTCCATTATCATCACAGCCCTCGAATACAGTAACACTAGAGCTGTTTAAGAGTGAACATCCTCAAATCTTATCTCAACTGTAACTGAGGCCAAAATCTAATCCCAAAAATACAGGCCCCACTTTTATCCACTTCTCCTCCCAATCTCCCCTGCTGCTAAAACAGAGGTGGCCTTTCATTTTCTGGCTCTACCTCGCGTAGTCATATTCACTCATATTTTAGACAAAGGGCACCTTGAGTGTACGCTGTATGTTAATCATCACTGACAATAAAGAGAGGAATAAAAAAATAACAAACTTTGATCAGAGTGTACAAATTATTACCGATAAGAAAGATGTGTAGAAAATGAGTGCAGCCTCTCAGTTGGTACCAGGACTCACTGATTCTCTGTGGTACCTTAAAGTCTCACTTTCTTTCAATCATCGCCTCCACACAGATTCCCCAATCCTGCAATGAATTTAAAGAGGCCTTCAATCGTCAGGCCTGTCTCGATGTGCACTAGGGTCAGCTCTCTAAATCCCTGCATCTGACACCAAATCAATTACCGCATGGCTGGTGGGTAAGCAGAATGGGACGTCCACAAAGAACTCCAGAAACAGGGCTAAATATGAAGGCATGCTGGCCGCAGCTCAGCAGTTTGCAGTTCCCTCTTCCATCAAGTCTGTGCCAACTGTGCAGAACCAACTCTGCAAAGACAAGACCCTAATTGCTTTGCTGGCCCTCCGTTTCTCCTGCTCGTGCGTTTGCAATATTCCCAAACAAACCAGGGTAGTGATCGATGACAACCGACGGGCAAACAAGAGGCTGAGATAAATCATGAAAACAACAGCAGAACCTACTACAGCCAGTCAGAAAGGGGAACAATCATTACTGAGGAATTCAACCGCCATGACTCAACAGTTCTGTGTAATGTGACAAAATATTTCCAATAAAAAAAGAGCAGTGATGATGTATAATAATAACAACAACCATAACTGATGAGTATTTGTATGTACATATATTTTTCTGACATACATATTAACTATGGGAAAATAAATTAAATATTGGCAAGAATAGGTTGTAATCATTTTGAATTCATCAAGTATAAAATTAGTCTCGAACTAACGATTATTTTCTTTATCGATTCGTCAGCTGATTATTGTTTTGATCAACAAATCATTAATTTGCCCTATAAATGAAAGATATTCCAAATAGCAAATCCCTCAAATCTCAAAGTTGGGGGCAGTGAATTTGGGCATTTTTGACAGAAAAAATTACTAAAGTGATTAATTTATTATCAAAAATAGGGACGATTATTTTTTCTGTCGACTGACTAATCGATTACTTTCGATATACAATTAGAATCAACCTAAAAGGAGCAAGTCTTATTTTTTAGATGAATTGTTTGGTCTATAAAATTCCTTAAATATAATCCGAGCAACAGACCAAAATCCAACAATATTCTATTACAAATGTTATACATCGGAGAAACAGATTTTCACATTTAAGAGGCTTGTACAAGCTCTTAATATATAGTAGATCTGACGAACAAAGTTATGAAACTTGTTGCAGATCAATTTTCTGTCAATTCATTTATTGTTTAAGCTCTAGTTACATGAAAACAATCCGGGAGCTTTCTCAACTGAAATGTTGTATTTTGTTTAAAAATGTGTAAAAGTCATCATCAACTTAATGCATGAACACAGTCACATTTCATGACTTCTATCAGTCAAAAGGTGACTGAAAAGATATTCTAATGAGCATTGCTTTACATCAACACAGATTCTAGTGAATTTGTAATAAGACATTTATAGCTATTACTGCTGTTTTAATCGTGTGTCATCGCCGCCTCTTCATAGATGAACATTTCCTTTACAAAATCAAATTGAACCGATGCATTTTAAGAAGGGTCTGCATAGCTGGCAGCAGAAGGAAGACTAATCTAGCTTTTGTCGAAACTATCAGCTGTCAACACGGCAGCTTTTTTCTTTGACAGTGTAAACAAACATCTCTAAAGGCATCTTTTATGGAGACTTGACAGTGATTTACGACCAAATAAATACTTAGTAAATACTTAAATGCCTCGTCGTTTTTCTTTAACATGTGTGCAAATAATTTCAGAATATTGTTCTTTACCCAAAACAGAGGATTTAATTAAATTTAACCTCAAACTATCGAATATATATATATGTTGAACTGTTATTTGAGATGAACTAATTTGATATTAGGATAAATGTTTTACTTTTTTTTAAAACACAAATGCCAAATGTTTTTGTGTTGCTATGAGAAACAAGACATTTAAATATGCAAACTCGGGCTTCAAGAGATTCTGATGATGATTGATTATTTTATTCTGCAAATTAATTGATAATGGAAATAATCATTAGCTACAGCTCCAGTTACATATTTTTCACTGAAATACAGCTTTATATTATATTTAAATGCAGCGCAATCATAGCAACTGCTAAATTAAAGCCTAACTGTAGCTTGGTGTCTTACAAACCTAAATCCAAAACTGGTTTTATATTTTTACCATATACTAAAGATAAAGCAGCATAAAAAAACACATTTATATTTTAGTTTTTAACTAACGTATTTTCTCCTAGTTCTGCAGAATCAGTGATCCGTCAGGTGTTTGGATGACCTTATCAGAGTCATAGGGCATAAGCATCCCATACTGTATGTCCATGCACTTGCAAACATCCTACATTGTTACACACTTACATCTGTTTGACATTTCGATAAAGAGGAGTGCAAGAAAGTATCAGCTGCCCACGCACTAAACTGTCCAGTGGGGGAATGAGAAGCAAATTAGTAGCGTCCTGTAGATGGAGGTGAGTGCACCCGGCCTGGTGCGAGCTGTGAGCCCGTCACGCTGACGGATGAGGTGGTGTGGAGCTGAAGGTCAGCTCCTGAATGCCTGATGGAATAACAACCAAGAGAGGAACACAGGCTACATAGGAAGTGTACAGGCTTAGCCTCCTGACATCTCTCTCTCTCTCTCTCTCTCTCATGCCATCAGTCACTCTGCAAGTTTGCCACCGATGAATGCGAGATGAGGAGGAGATAGTGGCCATTTTGGCTGCTCGGAAACCTGAGCCGGCTCTCGTCTTTGTTTGGCTATGTGTGATGATGAAGCAGATTTGTTTATGAATACTTCTCCGAAGCCTCTTTATCAATCTAAAACTTGTCAGTGCAGAATGTACAGTTGAAGTTAACCGAGAGCAAGACGCAAAGACATCCTTTCTAGATATTTTGGAAACTTAAGGTTAACTATTCACACACAAAAAAAACTGCTAAAATAGTATAAAAGCTGAGAAGGAATGTGGAAAAAATTTCACTATACAGAGGTATGTCATTGCTTTGGGTGAGCCGCTCCCCCTACAGAAGACATGGTCAATACCCTTCTTGCACGTTCATATTTTTCCGGTTTTAGCTGGCACTTTGATGGCAGAGTCAAGCGGAATAGACAGGTACATTATGTCCCTCACCGAGCTGCACACTTTTCCCTCACACACACTGAAAAAGGGAGCCGGGCGATAAAAAAGTCCTCCTCAGTGGGACTTATCTGGAGAGGTAAAGAGCGGCTCTGGAAATATCAATAGCACCGCTTCAGTCAAGGGAACACGCTGATTCGACACTTTTCCGTCTGCAGGAGAACACAGTTCAATAATAAACGGCTTAGAGTTTATGCAGACTGACAATGCAGTGTGTTCAGATATAAATGCCAAGATATGTGGGGTTGTGCACAGATTTTAATTGCCACCCGGAATATTTGCTCTGGGTGAAAAAGAAGAAACTACTTGCTATAGCTGTGACGCTGTTTTCATTAACAAAAGCACAAAGTGATCTCTGTCCTTTCATTACTGTTGTCTTTTCATACTGTTTGGCGTAGTTACAGAGGCTTTTAGCACGTCTGCTTGTTTAAAACCCCACAGACTTATGTTTAATTCTGTTCATTCCTGCCACGGCTGTGATTTGTCAGAAAAGACACTGATGTAATTGTCCAGCCCTTCAGAGTCAGTAGTCATTCAGTAATGTGACAATACACTGGTGGTGAACCCTAACACTTAGGCCAAACCCCCAACAATGGACCACAAAACGCTGTGACAGCAAACATGGTTAAACAGAAAAGAGGATTGACGCAGGTGTGTGAATGTGGTAAAGAACAGGTGGATAGTATGTAATCAAAGGAATTTTATCTTATCCCTCCTGTGTGACATTTGGGTTTCAAAAACTCAAATTGCTGTTATTATTAAATATGGAAAATCAGGGTTGTATTCCACTACCAGAGAGAGGCGTACTTATTAACTTACACTGGCGATTACAAAAAACATGTTGACAAGCCTTTTAAAGCTGAAAATATCATTATGTATGCCAAGAAATACAACTGGACACAAGAGTCAACAACTTCTTTAAGAGGCTGTCTGGAGTGTAATTTCCTCGATTTCTATCTATATAGAAACATGCTGACAACCAACAAAATAAATACACACATGTCTATACATATGTTTATAATAAAGAAAAACAGAAGAGCCTGCCTTGGAATGCTGTATAGTACTTGTTGGGGGCTTCATTTCACAGTGTTTTTCAAATAAATATTTGCTGTGTTTTTCCAGCCACACAGCAAACTTTCCACAAGAAGATATCTGTAATCACTACAGGATTATATACTGATCAACCAAAACTTGCTTCATATTTGGGCAGTTTTGTGTGTTTGCGAGATACAATTTATCCCCTTCACACCCATAAATCAAAAAGGATTCTGTTCCTGGACAAATATTCACTTCCACTCATCCTAAAAAGTGCTGGAGTTGGCATATATTAAACTGTTCATTTAACAAGGCGACCGAGCCTTCAATACTTCTTCTGCTGTGTCAGGCATGTTTCCACACTCTGAGTTTGATTTAAAGAATCACAACACATCCCTTACTCGCTCACCACCAATAGTGATGATTTTGCCTACAAATGGTTGTGTCCTCCTGGGCCTGAGCTGCAGCTGGTGCGATGGGTTTATTTTCCCAATTTATCCAGCTCCGTGTGATGTCTACAATCAACAAATAAATCAAGCCCAATCAAATGCTCTGGCGATAAAACAGTTAGTCGTTTAATGAAGTCATTATAGAAAAATGATTGCCAAATATGTTTATAATCAATGAGCCGTTTCAGTAATTTTTCAAGTTTAATTGCCAAACAAATGAATGAACTCTATTTCCAGCCTCTCAGTTGTGTGGAATGATTCTGCTTTTATTTGTCTTATGCGGTAGTAAGTTAATGTCTTTAGGCTTTGGATTAGTATTCAGACAAAACAAGCAATGTGAATATGTCATCTTGGGCTGGATGTCCATGGTTAACCAGTTAACCGTTAAGAAGATCTTTAACCGGTTAATACTAAAGGTTAAACGGTTAAAAAAAAATAAATCATCTTCATTTCTCTCAAATCCTCTTTTTTTGATATCGCTAAACCGGATGTAAAAATGCAAAGTAAGAAAGTAGGCTACGCTCAACTTTATAATAGGTCCATGGTACGCTCCCAGAAAGTTAGGGTACCCATCCCTTAGTCTGTACATTTGTAAATGTCCCTTTTCAGTCACTTATTGCACTTTCCGCTCCTACATTCTCATACTAGACCTCTTCTCACAACAGACGAGGTGTCGTGTGAATGTCAAAATGTAGGCATATAAATTGGCTACTGGTCCCTGAATTGTTTTTAAATTAATATGCCGGTCCTTGGCACAAAAAAGGTCAGGAGCCCTGCTCTAATGCTTCACGTATTTCACCATAAATAGGCTACATTAAATCTTAACAGTTAACCGGTTAATAATAGTTCATTCTTATGGTTAACCGGTTAAGGAAAACATTCTAAATCCCTACTTCAGGGTATTTTTTTTAATCATTAGAAAAAAGGGCAGATTCATTGATAATAATTTTAAAAAAAATTCAAATAAAGTTACAACCCTGAGATTCTAAATAACTTTCTATTTACTTTTCAGTCAAAACTTATTTTACTTTTAACTGATTTTTCTATTTTGTAAAATAAATAAATATATTATTATTTCCTACATAAATACCATTATCATTATAATTGGTGCCATTATTGTTACCAATAATAATGTTATAATAGAAAGTGATTTACAAAGAATGTGTTTTTGTTTTTATTATAGGCTACCAAAAGAAAATAAATCACCAATATCTACCATGAATGACAGTCAGCTGATGGCAGCATGTAAGTCAATCGGTGTAATTCAGTTGCTGTAACATTGTAAGCCCTGACATAGCGCTTTAAAACAAAAGCATCATGAACAACAACAACAACAACAACAAAGGAAGAGCTGCTGGTTAACACAGTGTAACATCAGGATCACAGGCTAACGTTAGCAGATGTGTGCCACTGTCTGAAGTAATCGGGCTAGCGAGCAGCACAGATCGGATGCTTCCTTGGCTATCTCCAAAGCTATGCACAAAAATATAAAAACTAATGACTGCAGAGCTGACATGGGGTGTGAATAAGACATAACTTACCTTGGGCTTATACAGCCACTTTCGGAAGCGGTTCATCGTTACCTCGCCACCTTCCTTTGTCGCCAACCCCTCCTCTCTCCTCTGCTGTAGGCTACCTGTGTGTCTGACAGTATCAGCGGTCGGTTTGTTGCTAAGCTAGCTCGCGCTGGTGGCTTCCAACAAAACGGAAAATGTAGAAAAACTCAAACCCCGGTTAAGTTGTCCTAAACCGTTTGCTACAATGCAGCTCTGAAAGCGTTCAAAGGAGGCATTCGAAATCGAAGACTTATTTCCATCTTCCCCTGAATACGCCGAGGTTGGCTGCCAGTCTCCCCCCCGCCTGTCCACTCTCCAAGTCCCGACGATACAGACTCACTGGCGGAGCGGCGACGGCTCTGCTGCTCGGTGCCCCCCCCACCCAAGGTCTCTTTACTGACAGTCAGTCACGTTGACAACATTCACCTCCCACTTTCCCAGGAAATGGTGCCATCAAGTGCCGCTCCCAAACACCGTGCCCCCAGCTGCGTTTATGGGAATAATACAATAATAAAACAGACCATATAGCCTAAGAAGCGACTCTTTATTTTTTTAACGATATTCCCCCCTGGCATTATTTGGCCAGATTTATATTACAGTTTAATTTAAAATCCAAATTGTAATATTGGGTTCGTTTCTGTTATTTTTACTTTGCACAAAAGTTGTGCAATATCTATTATTTTATTATTTAGGCTACTTTACTCTGCTGCCCTATCCCTTTTGCTGTTGTAACAATGCACATTTAAATTAATATCTTATCTTATCTTGTTGCAAAGGATTAGGTAGCCTATCTTGAAACAAGATTCTGTGATTTTTTTATTAAAATGTTGGATGCAAAATGTCTACTTTATACTGAAAAGTCTATTGTCAGTGTAGGATTCAAGTTGCAATGTCATTCTTTTCCCAATGGACCTTGGTTTCCAAACTAGTTGTGATGTCATATAATGCTTCATACAGATTTGAGATCCGCACAAATATGCTCCCCCTCTTTAGATGAATGTGAAGACAGCCATCTTGTGGAAAAGCTCTGCGTGTAGGCCTACATCACTCTGCACAGTGCAGGTCAAACATTCAAGTAACAAGAAAAATGAATTTTTGAGTGTATATGTTGACTTTAATGCAAGTTATTTCTTGAACAGGGAGTTGGCAAAACAACCTTTGTTCAAGGTTCATCTGCTTGTTCTTGAGTTTTTACCCTTATCACACTGCCTTCATCAGCAGAAACTTTACAGTTTGACTAGTTGTAATGAAACTATAAGTAAGTAAGACTTTTCCTCCATATGCTCGTCATTCTAATAGCTCAATCTTTGATTGATTAGTCACTTTTAAGACTTACGCTACAATGTGACAATTCAAATATTGAACCTGTTTAAAGTATTTATGACCTTAGTATGACAACCCAAAAACTTTGTTTACATGTTCACAGAAAATCTTCTTATGATAATGAGATTATGGCAGGAAATCAGAGGATGCATTGTGAGAGTAGGCCTACTCTGAAACCCCAAGTTGCATGTGATTAGTTCAGTAGCCTAATCAGCTTTTCGCCACCCACAAACCACAGCAGAAACCCCGAAGTGAAGTAGTCAATTTCCCCTATAACAGTTAGGCTAAATGCAACGATCACTCATAGGTTTCATAATCTTGTTATAATGATTACCATTTCCTTTTCATTGCTTCATTTATTACGTTGATGCGCGTATTGCAACAATTCCAAGGGTACGTGAATGCAGCGCATGGCTCGCACAGACGTCACAATATGCTACGTCATAATTATTGTTATGGCAGCCAACAAAGGATCAGTGATGGGAATTTCGGCTCTTTTTAGTATGCCGGATCATTTGGATCGGCTCACCAACTCTTTCGGCTCCCAAACGGCTCTCCATATTACCATATTATACCTTTTATAATTCAGCCAAATGTAGCCCCGTTTTGACTTCTGATGAGTATATGCAGGCCTATATCACTGCAATTATCCAATACCATTGTACAGTAGTATTCAAAAGTAAAAATAAAAATGTATCATATCAATACATTGCCTAGCTGTTTTTTTTGATTGCATTTACAGATCCATGAAACCACCAAATAAATGCACTGACTTGTTTCTAGACCTCTCTGATACACAAAGTGGCCTGGGTAGAAACACCTATGGCAAACGTTATGTTTAAAAATATAAATATATATTGTTATTACATTTTTTTAAACAGCTCTCGGTTGGGAGCCGACTCCCATCGTTCACTTAAAGGTGCAGTGTGTAATATGACATCATCAAGAAAGTTCTACAAAGTTCTAGAATGCAACACTCCCTGGGTAACCCCACCCCTTTTGAAAATAACAGAAGCTACAATGGTCTTCAAGGACAAGAACAATTAAAAATTTTAAACAATGCACCTGATGACATTCCAACTATGACACTTTCAAGATGGCGGCACTAGGCCTTGGTCCAAAATATGCATAAATATGGACATGTATGAGACCCTTTCTAAGGGGAAAAAAAAATATTAAAATTTTTCTTTCAGCTATTATGCACTAAATTAAATGTACTTATGGATATTATAATTACTTTCTACAAAATCTGCTAGGAAATAAAACCCAAAATTCTACACACTGCAGGTTTAAAAGAGCTGGCTCTTTGAACCGGCTCGTTCGCGACCGACCCATCACTATGTCACACTGTTAATCTGCATCAGATGGATTAAATCCATGTGTTTTTGTATATGCTGTAAAAAAAAAGAAAAAAAAGAAGAAAATAAGACCCCACCCATGATAATTAACTATGACGTTTTTTGTTTTTGTAATGAACTTCTCTTCAGGGGTTTGAGCTTCGAGACGTATCTGTTTACGCTATTGTGTTGCTAAGCAACGACTGAACATGGCAACGGTTCGCGTTGTAAACATAGATAGTATATAAAAGGTTGTAAACAAGCCACTCGGGCTTTATGAATGTAGGCCTATTTAGCCTATATTTTCATACCAACCATGAACAATGAATTCGTGAGTATTGAACATTAGAGCAAAGGTATTTTTTCACCACAGTTACCAAACTACAACCTTTCTGCAGGTCGATACAAAATGGCATCGCGCTATGGATCACTTGTCAAGCAGGCCATAGTGCTACTCGATAAGTTCAACATTGGCAGACAGTGTTTGGATGACTTCATGGAAGATGCTTCAAAGGATCTGCAGGTATTTTGCGGGGTTAGACTCAGATCAACGCCCCAGTGCTGCTTGTGCTGACAGACACCTGATTATCACATGTGTTATTTGCTGCAGGACATGAATACTCTGCATAAAAAGTTCATACTTGACGTTGTTTCTGGATGTATCGAGCACAAAGAGTTACTGGACGTAGTTATTGATGTCTTCTATGGCGTGAATGGGAGATCGTTGTTCAGAGCTGACCGCAGCCAGTTTATCAGTAAGAGCCTATGCAGTACTAGTATATTGTTGCTTTATAAGATGTTGTTACAATGTTCACTGCAGGTTTATAATACTATGTTGTTCGTTCTTCAGTTATCAGTTACCTCACCATATTTGACATTGATGACCTTGGCCTACAGCGTTTTAGCAACATTGTCAAATCTCTGGACGTGAAGAAGATGTACCAAGTAAGAAAAACGTAACTTTCTGCCAACTTCAGTGTTGTTCCAATGGAGAAAATACAGCAATGATTAGCTCTATTATTTTTCCTCTATGTAAATGTGTGTATTGTTTTTGGCTGTAGTTCCTGTTCTTCTTCTTCACAAACCTCACCACGTGGATACAAAAGGAATGGAATAATGTTTATGATGCTGCATATGTGGAGAAGCACTGGATTGGCCCTCTGCTAAGGTGAGAAAAAGTACAGTAGGCTAGGCTATAGCAAAATATCTTTCAACAAATGTTATTCCAAAGGAAGTAAGGACTGCAAGCACATGTCTCTTTGTCCTTTAGATGGCGCCCTGACGTCATTATTCTCATTGACCAACTTGCTGCCAAGGTGTCTCAAGGGAGTCAGCTCAAGAAAGCCCCAATTAAAACCATTGAAATCCAGGAGTTCTCTCTCACTAAGCCTAAACCTCCGACTCTGCCCATGCCTGAGCTCATTCCACAGCAGGAAAAGTGCAAACCAGTCAGCCTCATTTACAGTTATACACCACATTTCCTCCACACATTGCCACACAGTTAGTTCACGCATGCACTGTACCTTAAAGAGAAGACAGGTCGTTAGACTGCATATTGTGTTGAGACTGTGATGGATTTACCACTAAAACCCTTTGTTTTATAGGTACCAAACAGCACATACAGGGCCCCAAAGGAGATGCAGATGATGGAGGAAATCAAACAGTGCAACCATCATAAAAATGAGGTACAATTATAATCAGAAAATGACACATGAAAGGTAACAGATGGTTTGTTGTTAGTTAAAAATGTTGAACTGCTTTGTTAAAATAATTATGTTAAAGTGGCATACATGATTATTATTATTAGTATGAGCATTGCTTATACAAACTTTATTTCATGCCTCTGTGACCTCTTATCTGTTTTTCACCAAAGGAGTTGCTCTACGAGGCAAATAGGAAACAGTTCAGATGTGTGAATCCACAAAAGTCAGAACGCACCAGGGTGAGGGATGATTTCTTCACATTCTTTTTAGATTAAAGATAGATCGGTAGATTGAACATTCTCTTTCTACCAAGTTAGTCAGGAGACAGGCCAGAGTGAGTTTTCTGATGAGCGGTGGTTTCTATTGCAGAGGGTCATGTCTCAGATTAAGGAGGAGTTGGATTCAAAACTCCAGTTCAATTCACGTCTTTCCTCTGTACCTCCTCCTAACAACAAGGTGAGATCGGATTTTTTTTCTGCTAATGTGAATCAGTCTTTAGCATGACAGTGATAAATGTGAACGAACAGTCTGTATAATATCCATCGGCATGTGTGTGTGTTTTTGGTGGTTTTGTTAAGACAAACAGCTGGCCCATCAAGCTCAACAGTGCAGCCATCCTAAGACAGGGGGCGCTATATGACCGTCAGGTGGAGGAGCAGCGGCAAAGGTAGGACTACACCACAACATTTACATGCCAAATATGCTTGACTGTTTTTTAAGGTGATATGATAAATCTCAGCAGGATCAGTCTCCTGCACAAGACAGTACTGAACTGCACTGCGAAACATTTTGAATCTCAGCAACAATAAAATTTTTATAGTACTTGTCTATGTGTGAAGACTACTAAGTAAATGAATAAAGCGCAACAAGGTTAAACATGCCATCGGTCATTTCTTCTTATTTATGACACAGAATGGAGCGTCTGGTGGAGGGGGCCCGGGAGCCCTCGTCTTTCCTGCTGTGGCAGAAGGAGATGCGTGAGAAGGACCTCCAGGAGGAGCTGGCCAAGATCGAGCGCAGGCGTCTGGAGGGACGCATCAGTTACGAGGAGGCGGCTATGGCCCGCAACCGCATTATGGAACGCAACCAGAAGACCACTCAGCTGAAGAAAGAGGAGGTGGGTAAAGATCACTCACCAGCTCATGAAAAAATGGGAATTTAGAGAAGGCATTTTACAGTGCTTTACAGTGTGTTACATGAAAGGGGTATCTAGACAAAGGCATTGCTGTTCTCCACAAACACCCTGTAAAGAAGTCCTTTTATAGGGATTTACACAATCATTCATGCAAAGTGTGTTTTTCTATGGTTGGGTTTTTGTTTTCTTGTAGACAGCTCAGCTAATGCGGCAATATGCTGACAAGAGGCTGCGGGAGGAAGAAGGAATGAGAGACCTGGTGCAACAAGTGTTGGAAGGCCACAAGAACTCAAAGTCAGCTAAAGAGAAGCTACAGAAATTCAAGCTAAGTATAGGTGCGTCTTTTCCTGTGTTGTCCTGTTGAATATTACAGGAATCATTGGTTGCCTTTTCATTCTCGTAAAGTTTAATGCTAATTTCACAGCGAAAGAAGTGTCAGAGCAAGGCCGAGAGCTCCTCCGGCAAGCCCTCGAAGACGCCCAGGTGGAGCTCAGCAGAAGATTCCAGATCATCAATGAAATCCGCGCCATGGAATCGCTTCCTCATGCCGCCAGGAATTTCGACAACACAGAGGTGAGTCAAGGGAATGCACAGACTCCACCTCATGGTGAATGCTGTACTTCTTGACCCACATTTTTGAAGGAGACATGGGCAAAGGTTGCTCATCGCTAATTAGCTTATCACAAATAAATACTGGGAGTCAATGGTAAGGTTTAGCCTGCCTCTGCCGACAGTCAGAAAATACACTTTACAACATCGCTAAACGGTCCTGTGTGCTTGTTGGGACTGGAAAAAATGTTTGATCTCCTCCTGTCCCCGCGTCAGATTGCAGGCCACGAGCTTCTGGGAGAGATGTCCCTGGCCGAGCTGAAGGAGCGGCTGGCCCTCCTGAAGGAGGAGCAGCAAGCTGAGAAATGGGAGAAAATGGAGCTCATCCTGGAGGAGAAGCAGAACAAGAAGCAGCTGCTTTTAGAGCAGTTGGACACCATTGACCTCCACAGGAGAGCGCTGGCACAGGCTGCCAACATAAGGTCAGGCAAAAATGCTTGGCTCGGGACTGCTAGGAAAATGAGGGCTGAAGCAAACACATGCACAATACACACACGCACACACAAATATATCACACAGGCCTTGATGGTAGTTTTGGCACGTTGCAGGAAAGAGAAGAGGAAAGGCAGGCTGGGGTCTCGGCAGACAGTGACTCAGGACGAGACGGTTTTGGCTCTGCAGAGAAAGCTTGAAGAGAAACAGCGAGAGCGCAAACAACTGAGAGAGAGCAAAAGCGGGGCAAAGGCCAAAACCTCCGAGCAGGCGACAGTGCACACTGATACACACGCGGACAACGGAGTGAGTA
Source organism: Hyperoplus immaculatus (assembly GCA_949357725.1). Classification (NCBI taxonomy): domain Eukaryota; kingdom Metazoa; phylum Chordata; class Actinopteri; order Uranoscopiformes; family Ammodytidae; genus Hyperoplus; species Hyperoplus immaculatus. Next base: position 16,704,103 of record OX442363.1, on the reverse strand, counting down.
TCAAATCAAGCACAAGTGGAGAGAACTGACTTCCTGCAGTTAGTATTATTGTACACTCTCTGATTTTCTTAGTGTAGGCTTTACTCATGCTAGGTAGCAGTAAAAACTACTCCTCACACATTTTTCTATTTGTTTCTTTTTCCTCCAGAAAAGATTGAAGGAGAGAACCTGGGATGAAGTGGAGCGGAGCTTAGAGCATCATATCCAGAAGGACGCTCCATATGCTGTTTCTCTCACAGAAACACTCAAGACATAAACATGTGCAACAGGCTCCACGGGCCTATCAGTGTTTCCTGTTAGATCATAAAGATCAACCATCATATTTGTGCGATAATTAGATTGTGATCCTTATTATGTTCTTAGTTTTTAACATGCTTTGAATTAAAATTGCTGCAAACATTTTAGAGTACCGCAATGATTTATTCCCACAAATAAGCTGATTAGAATTTAATGTCATTACTTTTGGATTCCCTCGTGAGTGAGATTATGCAGGATTGTTTGATGCCAACCTATGACTTTTAGCATACTTCCAATGTTTAATTTCAGTTGTTGCCCTGGCGTGTGTTAGTAAGTGACAAAAACACGGTATCTCCAGTCCCAAAGTGAATTCCACCCACATGTGTACAGTATGAGGTATAAAAAGGGAAGTGGACCTTTAACTTCAGAAGAAGAAATTTCCCTTCCCGAAAACAATGTAGCAGTTGTTTCTGTGGTTTGTATGTTTTGGTAACTTAGTAAGGGACTGTAGAAAATGCAACTCATTATTACTCAGAGGTGATGCCCCCACATCATCTGTTAGAAAACACCCATTCCAGAGCAGAACTTTTCCAAGTATAGCACAGATATGCAACGACAAAACTTACAATGCAATATAATTTCTATCTAAATACATTTTATATAAATAAACTCTCTGTATGTAGATGTTAGATTTATTTATGAAAAATGGGAAAATTAATGGCCTATTGATAATATTACCCACAAACAACAAAGTAGGCTACAATAAATGATAATGTGTTTGTAGTAAGACAAAATAAATTATTTTTTTATTCTTAATTTTTTTACACTCATTTTTGTGGACATTCGGAATTAAAATACTAAATTTCCCTTTTAATGGTTTGAACAATTGACGTAATGTAGAATACATTGTAGCCTTCCTTTTATGGGCGCCCCTGCTGGCTGCCCCGTGTAACAACCGTGCCTAAATCCGGCCGATTTCTGCTCAGTTTTCCCCCCTCAGAAGCAACGTCACATGATGTGTATATTTGTCATATGATACTGATGACAGGACTGATCCTACTGCGAGCGAGCGTCGCCGGCGTCCTCAGTGGAAAAACAAAAGGTAGCTCGGCCACTCGTCAGGGATGAGATGCTGTAGCCGGACATTGTTTGGAAGTAGTTCTCGTTAAAATGTGGAGGATGGACTGCCGGGGAGTTCTGCCTGCGATATGCGCCGCTTGTTTCATAGGTAAGCTTAGACTCTTCTGGCATTCAAGAGAATCACTGCTGCAATACTCAAGGCAGAGCTCTACAGATCTTTTATAGAAATTTAATTTATGTAGGCTAATAGTTCAAATGAAATAGGCTACCATAATGTTATTTCACCATCTTAAATCACAGTCCGAAGTAGAATGGCCTATTACAGACCCTTATTAAACTTGATAAATATGTTTTTGGTGGAATAAACAGGTAGACTAAAAACACTTAAAGGTGCAGTGTGTAATATGACATCATCAAGAAAGTTCTACAAAGTTCTAGAATGCAACGCTCCCTGGGTAACCCCACCCCTTTAGAATAATAACAGAAGCTACAGTGGCCTTCAAGGACAAGAACAATTCTAAATTTTAAACAATGCACCTGATGACATTCCAACTATGACACTTTCAAGATGGCGGCACTAGGCCTTGGTCCAAAATATGCAGAAATATGGACATATATGAGACCCTTTCTAAGGGAAAAATAAATAATTCAAAACATTTTTTTCAGCTATTATGCACTAAATTAAATGTACTTATGGATATTGTAATTATTTTCTACAAAATCTGCTAGGAAATAAAACCCAAAATTCTACACACTGCAGGTTTAAATGCACTAACACTTCATGCAGGGTCAATGGATTAATTTGGTCATCTGGGTGATAATGTTTTCTGAAATTGAAGTTCATTAATTGCCTCACTTTTAGTTGTCAAGGTTATTTCAGCAGGAATTTATTGTAATTTAGAATCTGTAGAACTTTTTTTCTCACAAATGTATAGGTTTTTCATTTAAACCTGACTTTTTCTGCACACTAACTTTATAACAACTCATTATGAAAGGGCTACAGAAGGAATGCACTGTCCACTGTGTTTCCATGGCCCTTTATAGTGGAATTAATACTGACCTAGTTTAAATTATGGTATGTTACACTGTATTATTGACTACAGCATTTCTTTCTGCCAGTTTAACAGAGGTTTTCCAACCCAGAGGAGACTGAACCAGAACAATCACATGACACCCCCCTCCCCTTCCCCTCTCTCTGAATAATTGCGTTTCACGAGGAGGATGGCTTGTATTCAGGAAAGCACTTAAGCACATGGCTAATGTGATTACTGCCACAATGTGGCCTCTGTTTTGCTGTTACCTCCGCATTCTCATAATATAGAATAATATAACCTACTTAAGATGTTGTGAGGTGATTTAAGATATCACAATAATAACACAGGTTGAAAGAAGAACTTCCTTATTTTTTCCCTCTGAGGTTCTATGAGGACATAGAGGGTGAGGCTTAACTTGGTGCTTCTAGATCCACATTTAGAAACATGTCAGACTTACAATGCCTGGGTGAAGGTAGAGACAGCCCCAAAGAAAATAACCTTAGGCCCAAAAAAGGTTTTGGACAGACAGTCACTTTAATCATATTTAATAATTTGCCTTTATTTCCTTCCACTAATGTATTAAACATTTGGGATTAAACAACAACAGACAATATTTTTTTTTAATTGTATGCCAATAATCAATAGTTAGCACTTAGCAGTATTGCAATGACACAAAATGAGGATAGAAATAGGGAACAACATGCACACAAAAAAGACGGCTCCAAGACTTTGAAGCTTAAAGTGATGAGTTTACATTACAGCACTGAATAAGTCCACAAACTAGGAGTCCGATTTTAAATCATCCAGTGTCCCCTTCCTTTCAGGCATGGTGCTAAGCCAGACCACACTCACTCCTGCGGTGACGGACACCACTGTCACGGAGAATGTGACAGGTCTGACTGTAACTCCTGTGGTTCTCAGCAGCACAACCCCAGGCTGCTCTGCATTCAACACTTCTACTTGTGAGCCCTGTGCGCCCGGATCGCAGTACGACAACAGTGAGTTAGTGGTTGTGTCATTAATCATAAAGACAACGTTTTACTCTCTTTTTGTCAGTGTGTGTGTGTGTGTGTGTGTGTGTGTGTGTGTGTGTGTGTGTGTGTGTGTGTGTGTGTGTGTGTGTGTGTGTGTGTGTGTGTGTGTGTGTGTGTGTGTGTGTGTGTGTGTGTGTGTGTGTGTGTGTGTGCGCGCGTGTCTGTCAAGGGGAATCACAGAAATGTTTGCATGTTTTCAGATTTTGTGTTTTAAATAATTGTTATCTCTATCCTCCCCTAGACACCCTACTATGTGCGTGCTGCTCTGACCCTGGGCTGTGTCTATTTCCTGGAGCCTGCCTGCCATGCAACACAGGTTTCTATCAGCCACTAGCTGGACAACAGCAGTGTCTGCCCTGCAGCCGTGGCTCCTACACAAAGTAAGGATGCAGATTTTGCAGAGAAATTCCACTATTACTAGTAATGGCAATGGCTGCTCTACTGTCTGCCTCACTGGTGTATATTTTACACTACCGTTCAGTTTCACTGGAAGTCCATTATGTCATCCCTGCCCTGCTGGATCCTTCAACAACAACACTGGTGAAGACAGTTGCACAAGTTGCTCACCAGGTGTGTTTATTTAGCTGCAGACTAAAACTCACTTAACTGTTGTAAATAAGTAACTATGATAAGCTTTTAAACATCAACATCAGTATGCTTGTTTTCAGATGTTAGAGTTATATTTATAATGTGAAATGGAACTTAAGTTTGCTAATATAATGATCTATCGACAAATGTGTATCAATCCAATGATTTCAATACTGTTTCATATAATTTGAGAGAAAACAGAAATGACAAGTGTTGAGTTATTATTCTCTGTCCGCTGTTTTCAGGCTTCTTTTCATCGCGGCAGAGTGCGACCTCATGTGCACCGTGTGCACTGGGACATTTTTGCAAGTAAGTTCCACTTTAACCAAATTTCTGTTTCAGTTTTTTTATCTTGTGACTAAGACCCAGGAATCAGGGTGGAAACTTTCATAACCATCTCTGTGTTTGTGAAAAATCACTTATCTAACAACCAAATCGAACGTCACATGCTTTGATCCCATGGTTCTGTTTTGCTAACACACACGCACGCACACACACACACACACACACAAACACACACACACACACACACACACACACACACACACACACACACACACACACACACTCATGAGACGAAGAATTAGCAGGGTGTATGTACCGTATGAAAAAGAGGCTGCATAGTCCTCCAGTGTCATGATGATTAACAGGCTCAATTGTATTGGTATTTTTTGGTCTGTATGGACTCTACTCCCATCTGACGTACCCAGCATTCCTCCACCGGGAGACATCTTGATCAAAACAAAAGGAGGAGGAGTGAAAGCTGTTACCCTTAGCTCAGTCACATAACTGATCCCAAACACTTTGCAATCTAGAAAATGGGATCTCATTCAAAGCTCATGATGGCTAGGGTTAGAAGGAACCCCAAATTCTTCATTTACATACTAACTTTTTTTCACAAGATAATGATGTCACTTTTCATTCAAACCTTATGCTTAACCTTTGGACAGTGGACCTACGCAAACCCATTGTTCATGCGTCTGTTGGCGCTGTGAAACTGAGCTGCAACAACGGATTACAACTATATCAGCTTTGGCATTTAAAAAAAAATGGCCCTGAGTTGCTTCTGGCAGCCATGAACTCCATAGCACTTAGTCCATTCAAAGTCACTTAACAAGCGTCTGTCTCCCTTGACAGCTCCTCTGGTTGTCCCTTATGTGAGACGTGTCCTGGAGGATCAGAATCTCTACTAACAGCTGCAAGAGAATGCACACTGTGTCGGCCAGGTAATCCAGAAGCACACGTAAAGCTGTAGGGATCCTTTGTGTGTATTAGAAAAGGGGGAATAACCATTCAGGTGTTATCTGGTTTTGAACAGGCATGCACAAGGCTCCCCATCAGACCATGTGTCAGATCTGCGGCAGTGGCTTATACCAGATTCATTGGGGCCAGGAGAGCTGTGATGTATGTCCAGACAATCACTACTGCCCTGTGAGTACTACACCTTCCATGGTCTGTCTTGCACAAGATTCATTTGAAAAAAAGTTTGTGAGGAAAATTGTTGATTTTGTTTGGTGACAAAGAATGTTGTATCTCTCAGAGTCCGGACGTGAACCCCATTCAGTGTCCCAGCGACGCATTTTGTCCAGAGGGGAGCTTGGCTCCAGGCTACTGTATGGAGACTTTCTTCCGCAAAGCAGGGGAAACTTGTGAATTGGCTCCTGTCACTATTGCTCTTTTAGTTATTGGAGGAGGGGGTAAGTAACAATGGTAAAAACACATAGAAAGAATCCTTTATTTATTATCTTGGATATTTTTCAAATTAATTCTTATTTGTTACTGATATTTTCTTTTTAATTTATAACCAGTAAGTTTTTATGATATTTCTGAGCTTCATTGGTTATTATTTACACCCCATGTAAAATGCAATCATTTTAAAAAGTAAACCCACAAGTCCAATTACAGCTATGCTTTTCAAACTGATTGCCTTTAAAGTTGACAAGCTTTAAGCTGCAATGTCCCACATGCATACAATCTGATTACACGCAGAGCAATTTCTTTAAAGCAAGTAATAATTGCTAGTTATTGATTTAGCAATGGTTCATAACTCCCTTGGGACGCTTTTTTCTGAGGATGAATAGGACCAGCTTTTCATTTTAAACATGAAATGAATTGAGCAAAGATGAGACAAAACTAAATAAGCAGCGGGGCTTCATAAAACGCTTTCCACCCTTCACTTAGCAATGGCCTATAAAACAGAAGTACTCTTTTGGACACATTAGACTGCTTTTCTTATAACTAAATAAATGTAAATGAACCTTATTTAAACTTCAGCCTTTTGAATAACGGCAGACCACTCAGCAGGCAAAGCCAATGAAATTTATTTTTTTAACATTGATATTCTGTTTATGCCCATGATGTATGACACTTACTATTTCTCACTCTGGTAACTGAGACCACATCATGCAGAAGCAGAACATAATAATCATATTAATAATGATGATACAGTAAATTAACTTCCTGTAACATCCTCTGATGTATTTCCTCTACAGTGGCCCTACTCTTCGTCATTTTAATGGTACTACGTCGACGGAGGGACACTGATGGAGAGCTAAATATGGCCCGAGCTCCATTATTACGCAAAGAGCGACCTCAGGGTCGATACTATGGGATCCCCTGTGATGGAGAACCCGTGTATGCTGGCTGGTGATGCAAAAGACCTCAGCCTATAGCTTTCATAAGTGCTTGGTAGGACAACACCGACTACAGCCTTTTCTCCATGTGGGTCCCTACTCAAGAGAAAAAATAACAAAAGAACTGATATAAAAAGACTGATGGTACGATCCAGGACGGGAGCGCTGAGTTTGACAATCCACAAATAAGACTTTTTCTTGAATTCTTGTAGTTTGACACTGTAACAGTTGTTCCACTCAGAGATGAACATATTGGATTATGAGAGGTATGCTGGAATGGTGAAAACGAGATGCTTGCCACTTTTTCACAGAAGTAATTGATTTACTTTGCACTCGTGTGTTGGTAGACTCATGGGCCAATCCATTTACCCCTGTAGTTCCAGAGTAACAGAGAGGCATAAAGTGTGGCTTCTGCCTCGTGTTTTTTAATGCATTTGATCACAGTATATCGTAATGTCACAGATGTCCTTTGCTTGTTGTTTTTCATCTGCTTTTTTAAAGGTTATATTTCAATGTTTTAAAGAAAATATATTAAAATGTTTAACTTGACCCTAATTTTTTATTTATTATGTATTGTCTAACATTTTAATTGTTTTCCCAAAACAGTCTATGTGACAAAGATATCAATATAGGCCTACTTTCTGCCTGCCATGAAAAATATATTAAGCGAATACCGTAAGGCAGTGCTTCTCAAATGGTAGGGCGTGAGTTGTCGGGGGGGGGGGGGGGGGGTCTTGATTTCCAACTTACCAAAAAAATAAAATAGAAATAAATTATTATTATTATATTTTTTCTTAAGTGCTAGCAAGCGCGATGTGTGCTTGTGTATGGTCATATCCTCGCGAAAGGCCGCGAATTGCAGTAAATAAATGTCCACATGTGTCTCTGTAGGCTATTTTAAAAGAAATCAAGCAAGTAGACTAATAATAACATTAATGAATTATTGGTTATCGCATCACAGAAGGCCTATTGGCCTATAATAATAATAAAAAACACCACCTTAACTATGTTTACTGTTTACATTTTTTTTAATGAAATGCAAACCTCAGTGAATCATTTGCTCTTGTTTCTCTGTCCTGAGATTCACACAGACTGAGCAGTCTTGTTTAAATGTTACAAATTGAGCTAATAAACTGATCTTTGAATTTTTTTGCTGTAGAAGTTATTTCAGCTAATTTTTGTTATCTAATTTGATAATAAGGTGATTGTATGCAGAATGCTCATGCCAGAAACTCATACAGTGGTTTTGTACAGATAAATAAATAAATATTAGCAGGTTCTCAATAGTATTTAAATTTAGGGGGGGTGCGAAAAAAATTCTGTCCCCTGCATGACAGAAAATAATTGAGAACCACTGCCGTAAGGTTTACCAGACTAAAGAGAAGAGAGAAGTCAAGTCACCCTAACTGGACTGCAGTTAGGTCCCACAGCACCGAAACAATTCTTTCCACGTTATTTAAACATCCACCAGGAGACTGTGACAAATGGCAGATTACAGAATCAGATAAACACATTTACAGAGTGTGACAACCATGCAGGAGAAAAATGGATAGAGCTGAAAATGGCATTCAAGATTGTTAGTTATAGTAGGCTGCTATTACTAACAGAAAGGTTCAGAGTAAATACAATATTTTTGTTGGGTTGTTGAAACAAACCTCCACAATGATTTTAGGATTGTCTGTGTTTATGTATTTGTTTCCAGGATGAGGTACTAAGATCCTTAAATAAAAAAATATATGCTACAATGTAGAAATAGAAATGGCGCTTTTCCACCGCACATGTAGCTCGACTCGACTCAACTCGACTCGACTCAACTTGGTTTGGTAGCAGCACGGGTCGTTTTCCACCGCAAATAGTACCTGCTGAACGTGGGCGGGGTCGTCGTAAGGGGCTGAAAGCCTACTCCGGAGCAAAGTAGCAAAGCAGAAATTACGAGCAGTTGTTGCACTATTAACTGAACCAACCGCCAAAAACACGGATGAAAAATGTTTAAGAAATACCCCCCTTGTATCTGTTTCCTAAAAGAAGTAGAAGAATATTGCTACGGGCCATTAAAAGGGATGGTTGTTGTCCCGATGTGTGACTCTGCCACACAGTCAGCTGTAGGGATGCGTCACGTACATCCCTATGCACGTAAACACGGGCATGATAAAGTTGACTGTTTAGTGCTTGTTTCAGGATACGTGTTTTCAAATGCAAGCCGTGTCTCAGCCTGAATATTTTATTGAGGTAATCAGTTCAGTCCGAGGCTTGTAATGTTATCGCTCGCTATCATGTCTGTCCCAGCTGGCTACTATTTAGCCTAGCTGCTAGCTGCCCTACATGTCTCCTCTCGTATGTAAGTAACTTCCCCAACAACCACCACTGGGTGAGCTTAGCGAATATATGGAAAATAAATTCGGATCTGTGATGCAAATCAAATGAAAGAGAGCCAGAGAAGGCTGCACGCGGCGTAAATACACTCAAAAGTCCCGGAGAGTTGGGGAGAATAAACAACAGAATGAAGCCGGTAGTCTCTGGCCACTGATTGGCCAGACAATAGTCTCTGGCCAATCAGTGGCCGGCCGTCTGCCGACGTCACCTTTTAGCATCGGCTCAGCTCGCTTGGACCCTAGAGCGAGGCGATACCAAAAAAGCAGCCGCTACGTGGTACCAGGTACCATGAAATTGCGGTGGAAAAGCCAAAAATGCGAGTCGAGTCGAGTCGAGTCGAGCTGATACCATGCGGTGGAAAAGCGCCAAAAGTAGGCTACTGATCATGCAGAAAGGCCCTCATTGTTATATTTTTGAATGCCTAAATGCATTATTTGTGGAATATTATTATTAATGCATTAAGTAATGTTATAGCTGGTCGAGTTAGTTTTATCTGCCTCATATTCTGTTGTGTATAATTATTATTTACATTTATAATACTTTTTTACTTTCTTTACAACAAGGCTGTCAACACAATGTAGTGGGTTAAAATGTAAATATTTTCTCCCTGAAAGGTGTAGAAAGCCTAGTATACATTGGCGAAGGAATAATTCAGGTAAAGTAGCTCTAGAAAACTGTATTTGAAGATTTTCTAGATAGGGTAGGAAAATATATCGAATATTGGAAGTGCGTGCGTAAATATGTCCTGTAACTACTGATAGGTGGCAGTAATGAGCTGTATATTTTTTTACTTTGGATGCGATACAATGAAATTTGTCCAAACGGGATTCCGTACATTCAGGAAAAAACATGGCGGCCGCCTTGGCAAGAAGGGTGTCCGGTGTGTACCTACAATTTGACATTCATGCTTGATAATTTATTTCTCATTCATCCCGTTATTACATAGTACATTGTATCCATATTTGTATTGTACTGGACTAATGATGGAGCAGATGTATGTACGTGCAGTTTGTGACTACAGGTAGTCGGAACAGGCTATGCTAGGTTTTGTTCTCTCATCTGTGACTGCTCTTATGTGTTTTCATATTGTCCTTGTGGTGTGTGACAGGGCTGCTGAGGCCACTCTCTGCCTCTCTGTGTGCCCGGACACCGCAGCTCTGTCAGCTTTCCAGCCTCATCCAGCCTCCGCCTCTCTGCATCGTAGCGGCAGCCGCATTCCGCGCTCCTCTGCGGGCTGGAGCGTGTCAAACACCCCGCTACAACATCCTTCAGCGGTAAAGGAAAACTTCAGCACTCCTGTCAAGTGGATATTTACAAGGAATAGTTTAAAATAAAACACATCTGGCATTATTTATGTTAGAGTATTGTAACCAGTAGAATGTGAATGGTTAAGGTCTCTAGGCTATAAATTAATTGGTTAATAGACACCAGCCCATCACAGGGTTGGTTGGCACAATGTTAAAATGGTTTATTAAAAACAAATTAAGCAAGCAAAGGAAACAATGTGAACATTGAATTCAAATAAAAAAACTGAAAATATGAAAATTTTAACGTATATCTGCCCATTTTCAAGACAATATTTTTAAGCAATACATAACAAAGAAATGTCCAATTCACGTTGCCCCTTACCATTCAATATAATAGCTCTCAACTTACATATTTGGAGCTCTCAAAATTCCCCAACAACAATTTTTTTACTGAACGCCTTTACATGTGCCAACAGGGACGTTGGAACTACTTTCTTAGGGGGGGTGCTGTAAATTTGCCGAGGTGCAGCGCTATCAGACAAAGCAGTAGGCTACTGGTAAAATGAGCAATCTATAACCATGATAAAATAGCCAATTTGTATCTAAAATAATTTGATTAGAATTAAGCTATTAAAACAAACTCTAAAAGCAAATAACATTTAAGAGTTTTCCAAAGTATCCTTATAGCCTTTTTTTTTATCCTGAATTTGAAGGACGTAGGTTTTGATTAAATTAGGTTGTCCCCCAGAATTTTTTGAGCATTAAATGCTTAATTTCCTGCATTCTGGTGAATTTTTATTCACCAATTTGTTCCTTTTCAGCATACATTTGTATTCTTGAGATCGGTGAATGATAACCGGGGCAGTGCACGTCACGTTGTCGAGGGGAAGGCTTCCGCGATCTCCGTTAGTTTCAGTTTACAGCCGACAAAGTTACAATCACAACGACCGCATAGACAGCGCATAGACAGGGTTTTAATGAAGCCTCTCATTCTTATTATCTCTCCACACGAAGCGTTCTCTCTCCCATTGCACACACGCATGCCCTGGCCGCTTCTGAGAGCTCAGCCAGTGTTGGTTCCACCCGAAAAAATTAAATAAACACAACTTGGACACAGGCCCTGAAGCTGAATGACCGCTCTGGTAACGGGCAGTCCATTACTGGACGCCGAATACTAGACCCCGAATATAAGACGACCCGACTTTTTTACGACCTTATGAAGTGTTAATATGTTCGCCTTTACTTGATGCATGCGCGCTAACCGGCCGGCGGGGAAACACTTATTATCAGCGGTTACTTGGCACGATACCGGCACACACCTTGGAGGAGCAGGTGCGCAGGTGAACGTTGCATCCTGTCAGCGCGTCTCTCTCTCTCTTTCTCTCTCCCCCCTGTGGTAGGGCGCTTAGCAGACTGGATTTTTAATGATAACCTATAACCTAATGCTCATTAGTGCGCGCCCTTCAGCACTCTGACTCCACTGAAGTGCGCATGGGAAGGCGGAGCATAACCGTAATCTCGTCCTGGGCACGGTGAAGAAATGCGACGGGCATATGTAATCTAGCCTATATAGTATACTGTATAGCCTATAAACTATATATATTATAGTGTTAAACTCTGTCAAATTGATGTGAGGGAGCAGGAGATGGGAAAGAGGATTTAGGCTATGAGATTGTTTACAGAGCAATCGCGGGAGCACAGGGCAAGGTGTAGGGGGGCGGAGAGGGGGTGCAGGCGGTGGTGAGGGGGGGTGCGGCCGCACCCCCCGCACCCCTACTTCCAACGTCCATGTGTGCCAACCAACCCTGGTTACATTAGACCCAAATCTGTGACAAAATTGTTTGCTGGCCACCATCTCTCATCACTGAAATCTTATATGAAAATGTAATTGATTCCTGGGAGCGCCTTGGTAGCTCAGGTGTTACCTCCCAGGCCACATAATCGCAACGTCACCGGTGCAATTCCAGCTGGCGATAAATGAGCATCTTTAATTTGCTAAATAATACATCCAGCACCAGCAGTGACCCCCACAGCACTCTCAAGTACCCCTACGTGTTTTATGGAATCAGGACTGTTGTAGCTAAAATCAGCATTGGGATAAGAGTCTTTAAATGTGAAACAAAACTAAAAAAGATGACATTCAATATCTACTTTGTCACGTGAAAACAATTTGTTTGTTTTAATTATGTACTCCAAGTTGAATTACATAAAAATCTGTCAACAAAATTCTATTGCCCATTTTATTTTATTTTGAGTAGAGTAAGAGGGATGTTCAAACGCTGATCAAATTAAACTAAAATGATCTGCATATGTAGTGAAATTATTAGTGTTGTATTCGTGTTGAGTGATAAAATGTTTTTTCATTTGAGTGAATAGAACAATTATTTTAGATCCTTTAATTAACGATTGTTGTGGCCTTTACCTAACACAGCTTTCTCTATGTTGTTGCAGTGTGTCGTCACTCATTCCCAGTCTGACTCAGCAGCCTAGCAGAAGTCTGACATACTACAGTGTGAAGAAGGCGAAAAGGAAGTCTGTTAAATCTGTGACAGAAAGGTTCATGAGGCTTCATAGTGGCCTCTGGATCAGACGCAAGGTGCGAGTCTTTTAACTGTGAACTGATAAAAATCACTGATTTTCTGTTCTCTACTTATTTTTTTTAATAAACAATGTTCGCCAGTCTTGACTTGGTTTTTTTTTGGTGTGAACAGGCCGGGTACAAGAAGAAGCTGTGGAAGAAGAGTCCTGCCCGGCGAAAGCGCCTCAGTGAGCACGTATTCTGCAACAAAACACAGAGCAAGCTTTTGGATAAAATGACAACTGGCTTTTGGAAAAGGAGGAACTGGTTTGTTAACGATCCATACCTGAAGTACCACGATCGGGTCAACCTCAAAGTGTAATTTCTCATTTCATGTTCTGACATCTTGTTTTCTGTTTTGAATATAATGTAATAAAGTTATATACGTAATGAAGTCATATGTATTCAGTGATCCATTTCTTTTAGATGCTCATTTAAGATAACAGGAAAAAAACGCACACACAAAAGGTTTAGCTTCATATTTAATGGCCTATAAATCGATTTAAACAGAAACATTTAACTGAATAGTACCATAAATTGAAAGCCATCATGTCATCACTTCACTGCTTTTTGTTTGAAAATTCACAATCAAGATTTAAGTCATTTGACATTCTGGCCTGCCAGAACAAAATTTATTAGGATAACTTAAAGTGGCATTTCCTCAATAATAAAGTCAAAGTGGCTAATTTATTAGTAAATAAGACATGGTTTTTCATATATGCGAGGCCAACATGTATGTATAGTTTTAACATTTTAAATTCTTTCTTCAAAACAACCAAAAATGACAAAATCAACACATTGTTTACCAGGCAAGGCATCGGAAGAAGCCAACGGCTTCACACAAAATCATTTAAGAGACCTAATGTTCATACAAATGAAATGAATAACAAACATCATGCACTGATGAGTTTATCAGACTACGCACAAAGTATACAAATCTGCTACATAGCAACATGTTTTTTTCTTTTTTACATTTGCATGAATTTTATAGAAGGAAAACACCTCCAACACTAAAACGGACACTACTTACTCTCAAATACATGATCAGATTTTTCCGTTTCCTTTTTTTTCTTCACCATTTATCCATTAAAAGGACATTTCTATGTGCACAACAAGTGTATCTACAACATTGGCGTGAATGACGTGTAAACAGAACAGCTGTACCTGAGAAGCCTTTGTTTCAAACTTCATTCCACCTTGATACGATGACGCAAACTATAAATCTAGTCGATCCCTGTCAACAGCCAACACAGTGACACTTTGTGTAACATGTTGCTATGGTTTAGGCTCAGTGAATAAAGTAGGGGAGAACGGGGGAATCTGAGGCATCGGGTAATGTGAGCCGCCCCCTGCATCTAGGCAACGGAAAACATTTCTGGTCATGTGATATAAATGTTTTCAAGCCCCTCTCATTTCCCCATGGCCCTGAAAGAGAGGACCTCATGGTGCTGTGGTAAGCATGTTTTTTTCACCAAAATAGGTATTTTGCATGTAAAAGTACATTTTCTTGCTGTCAACTTAATCAACTATTGTGCCAAAGCAAATGTATTCACGTAGAAAAACTTCTATCATACGTGTTGATGAACTACCAACATATGAAACCATGTGATGCTGATAACTGAAGATTAGCCTGAAATGCTGAGAGGTAGTTTTTTCTCAAATTGTGGTGGTGGGGGAAAGTGAGCCAAATGCTGTGGGGGAAAGTGAGCCACTGTCTCACTTTCCCCCACCATGAGGCACAAGTTAAGTTTAGTCTTAAACATATTTCAATGTAATATTACATAACATATGTTTTATTTTAATGTCATACACATTGTTGAAAAGCCATCATGCCAAGGAAATACACCAGGAAGACGACCTGGGGCAACCACACGGAAAGAGCACCTTCTCATCTTTCCCTGTAACCTTCAGGGCTGGAATGTAGAGTAGGCCTAGTTGTAGAGTATGAAAGGCTGATGTTATAATCCAGTTGGGTCTTCTCCTGTGTTCTGAGTCCCAGGCTGTTCTCGCTGGTTCTGATTTTCCTATGCTTTGACCCCCAAACACTAGCTGGCTCTAAGGGTCCTGTGTTCTGACCCCCAGACTGTGTTCTAATCTAACTGGTTCTATCTTTCATTTGAATCTTATTAAAACCTTTTGAATTATAATATGTTATATTTGATTTTGTTCAGAGTTCCTTTCAAGTGTTTAGAAAATTTGCTTTGCTTAATTGACCAAATCCCATCATTCTTTTACTAGTCCGACATTTGTTCTGGAATGTGTGGCTAGCTTTCAGGATTCTTACTGTTACAATATGTGTTGTTATGGTAGTTTCAGAGTGGAAAAAGTAAGTGGATCAGTTTACCCCACAGCTGGGGTGAAGTGAGCCACATGACAACTTTTTTTAAAAAACAATCATATTTTCACTGCCCTTTGTCTTGAAAAAATTCTGCTAATGCCCATTTCTAGGAAACATCCTGAATTAATGGGAAATGTGTAAATTTGAGTGATAAATAATTTTAGCTCGCTTAGAGGGGAGCAAATTGTAAAAAGTGGCTCAGATTACCCCGTTCTCCCCTACATGATGAAAACATACCACGCAATATTAAGTTAAATGTAAACCTGAAAACTAATAATAATGTCACTCTGATGAAATCCTAAAATATGAAAGAAAGCAAGTACAATAAAAGATCGTTGGGTTCAGTGTAGCTCAGTTAAGAGCATAACACTGCATTACACAGTGATTTCAAACATGGATAAAGAACCATGTTTAAATGCATTAAAAATTCACTCATCTTCATGCGCTAAAGCTGAAAGTGAAATGTTCCTAATTTGCCTTGAATGCCAAATAAATTGTCACTTAACTATAACCATGAGTACTAAACAGTAGATTGTCAAAAACAGTCTGCTTCACTGAGAAATAAAACCTCGTAGTCGTGATTTCTGTCATTTATCTGTAATGCTTATAATACTACTTGTTAAACAAGCCACAGTTCCTTTGCCACAGAAGAAATAAGCAATAACGACACATTTATTGGCAAAATATTCTGCTAGTATTTTCTTACTTGGCCGTTTCTCAGTATTGAGGGCAGTACTTTTATATTCTAAACTTAGTGCAAAATGATTGTTTAATGAGAACATAGTGGTTTTAGAGAGACATTTAATATATAGACGTCTCTGCTGTGTCTTTCTTTAAGGCTTTAATAGAGAGGTAAATAACAATATCGTCTTCCACTGCTCGACGACGGTTCATTCCAACCACGGTAAGTCTTCTTATCTCAGATAATTGATGCCATAGGTATTCAGTAAAGAATTCAGCTACTCACAGATGTTCTCCACAACAGATTGATACATGGGTAAAAACGGTCACACTTTTCTTTTTTGATCCTTGGCTTTGCACACATTCCTTTAACAGTGACCGTGCCACTCTCGATGCCAGCCGTAGTATTCAGTGACCATACATTCTGTCTAATAATCAGCGGACTAATGACTTGGAAGACACGCATGCAATTGCCTACCCGAAACCTGATATATAAAAACAATCAAATCAGAAAGATGACGTACACACAAACTGTACATAAATACATATACAATAACCCACAAATTCAAAATGTCTACTAGCATGAAGCCCATTCATTCATTTAATTTGATCTCAATGTCATAAACCTTTTATTTTAATTTTTTTTATCATGAGCCTCGAGCTATATGCTTTACATAGAGGGGTCATCATAGGTCACTTTGGTAATACCTTATTCCAAAGCAATGCTGCTTCAGTCATGTAGCTTTTGGCCGTTCTGTATTTTCATGTCTTGCAGCAAAGGCAGCTGGAGGAGCCTTGAGGACAGTTTCACATGGCTTCATTGTTCGAGGAAAGAGCACTCCTGGATCTTGTGAGGGGCCTTAGGACTCTAGCAGGCGGCTGGAAGGGAGGATAGATGAAAGGGAGTTTAGTCAGTCAATAGCTGCAATGTATTTCAAGGATACGGACGGCATTATTTACACATTTTCTCTCTGTCAACAGATCCCAAGGTTAGACCAAAACTATAGATGTGTGGGTCCATCTCAGTCCAAAGCCCATTGGTCCTGACTGAAGACATACTTCTTTTAAACAATGTCAAACATATTTAGTTTACATTTTTGAAAAGGCATTAATTTCCAAAACTAGCCCTGTATTTTTATTAAACAATGCTGAAACAGGAGTAAAAAGTGTTTTGTTTTCAGCTTTGAGATTAATACACATTTGGTCTACTGGAAACCAGCAGCAGGAGGTTGTATCTGGGATAGACTGAAGTAAATTGCAGTGCCCAATGTTCATCATGTCACCCAGTGCAACAGTGTGGCCCTATGATGTGTTTTTTAGGAGTTTTTGGACAATAGACGTATATGTCACACAGGAATAAGCCAAATCCGTCTTTAAATCATTGTTGTTTTTTGGATGGGATTTGTTGACTGAATGAACTAAGAATTTTGCCCGTCTTATCCAACACTTCAAACCACGTTGATTTTTTTAGTTGAGCATCACCATGCCAAACAAAATGATTTTTTAATGTTGATATGTGTTAATTCATACTAACTCATTCCAGCAACTGATTATGCAGAATCCTTTCCATAGAAATTAGATAGTTATTATAAATTATTTCGAGGGGTGAAATACACTGGAAGATAATCCACGTCAATATATGTCACCCATGCCACATTTCAAAACACATACCAAAAAACATACAAGAGCAGGATCACACATTTGATTAAGCCAAACAATAACTTCACGCACGATTCAGCTTCATCGGTGCAGAAATCTATTAGTACTGAACCACAATGATTTATTCAGAATAGAAATTAGTCAACAACGGGCGAGTAATTCACCACTCTCGAGGGACGGTTAGAATCAGGTAGCAGCTGAGCAGGCACGTGGGCGAGGCGGTATACCTCAGGAGCCTTCCTCTTAATCAGCCTGAGCTGCGGAGAGCTTGACGCTGCCTTCACCTCTTTCCCCACCTCCTCGGGCTGCTCTGGAGGTGGAGGACTGGGAGGTGGAGAGGGTGTGGAGGGTTGGGAGGACTGGGGTGTCAGTGATGGCGTAATGGGGGTGGACACAGACTCACAAGGTAAAATTGTCTGGGACAGTGACCCCTTGTTGTCCCATTGGTCCAACCCCAACATCTCATACTCAGTCATGTCAAAATCCTGTCCTGTGCCGTTAAAACAAAAGGGGCCAAAGGAAGGGATGAGCAACATGTAAATCCTGTCTCTGCTCTGTTGAATTGATTGAATCGTAAAGCAATGTTCATTCCCCCAGACCACAGAGCAGAGGGCGAATAGGATAATAAGATGGGACCAATTTGTTGCAGCACAAACAAACCTAACAAGCCTTTTTCCTAGTTAGTTTCCTCTGCTATTTTTCTTTTAATATATCTGCACAATTATGTTCAACAGTGCCAATTTCTAGTTCACATGTTACAAAGAAAGCAGAATAGTCAAAACAATATTGACAACATTGTTCAAATTTAGTTTAGAAATGTAACAATAGTCTAAAGGACAATTTGGGTGATAATATACAGTGCATTTTGTCAACAAATCCCTTTAAAAAAGAAAACCAACAATTAATTTTTTTTTTTAATGATATTTTTTGGGCATTTTTATGCTTTATTGATAGTGCAGAGAGATAGAGGTGAAATGGGGCAGAGAGGGGAGTGACATGCAGAGAACGACCGCGGGCGGGAATCGAAGCCGGGTCTGCTGCAGGGCCCGGCCCGGGAGGGGGACGCCTTACCGACTGAGCTAAAGGCGCCCCCAACAACAATGAATTTTTCCCGATAAGTTACCCTGTTGTTAGTGATAAGCTGACCCCCATTGTTGTCCAAAAGCTATAGAAAACACATCAGTGAGCCGCCTTTTTTCAATCACCACCATGGACCGTGGCACTGAATAGTTGTTTAACTGAAATCCATCCCACATGCACACATCCTGCTGCCATTAATGCTTAAGCACCAAATGTGTATTAATCCATCCGCGCCTGGAAATAGTCCCCAACAATTTGAAAGTTCACTCCCGTTTTATTTATAGGTAATAAAAACAACAGCGCACAGGCACAGCTGTTTTGTAGAATCACTGAGCA